>OVBA01001297.1:0-29483 GCA_900406435.1 Lepidium aucheri
TGCAGATAACTTCTTGCACAAGCAAGACATCCAGATTAGGGTTCTTGAGACCAAAAACAGAGGATACTTGCGTTGAAAGCTACATAATTTCCAAACTTTACCTAAATCTGAAGGTTTGTCTGTCAGATTGCCTTCTTGGGTGTGTCCTCTCACCAAAAAAAGTTCGATCTAACACTCTATTACTCAGTTCTAATCAGAAATCGATCCTAAACAAACCAGAATGAACGCAGCTTGAAAACAGAATTCAGAATTTCCCAGGTCTGAAACTGAAATCAATTTCGACGCTTTATCTTAATCTGCTCGTATCTCTCTCAATATAACTCCTATCATCAATCCGATTGCAGCTATGGATTCTTGAAAGTCAGATATTTCCATCTCTGTAAAGATCACGATTAGAGGTTCAGTAACCAATTAGTTATGAATCCCGAAAGTTAGCAACGTGGACTCGTTTCTGAAACAGTGATCAGTTTTGGCGTCTTACCTTAGATCGATCGTAACTTCTTCGATAAAACTCCGATTGACAAGAGGTTTGCGGCTACAGATTTTTGAGAGAGAGATCTTTCCATCCATATGAAAATCACGAAATATCGTTCAGTGAGTATAGAGATATGGACCACGAAAGTTAGGCTAACAGATTGATTTCCTTACCAGTTGCATGTTTGATTGATGTCTCTACAAATTCCGAGAGAAACAAATTGGGGTTTGAGATTTCGACTTCACAGAGAGGAGAAGGTAAGGAGCAATAGCGGCGATGGTTATGATCAAAGTAAAGGAAGAGAGGTTTATTTTAGGGTTACGTCATCTTTTATTCTTCAACCATTTTTTTTATTCCGACCTTTGAGCCAAAAGTCTATTGGGCCTAATGGGCCACGAACTAATTAAACATGGGTCTCACAAAAAAATATTTATATTTACTAAATGTTATAATAAATAGATAAATGTGCCAAAATTAAACAGGAGTTAAAAGACTTGCAGATCATGTCCTCATCTTGATTGGCCGGTGAGCAGATCAAAAACGCAGAAAAAATAGACTAAAGCACAAAATCCAGCAGATATCTTCGGGCACAAGCAATAGACAAAATTGGGGTTATTATTCTAGATCAACAGTGGCTACTTGCGAGACAAGCCTCGTGATTCTGAATAGATCTGATCTTGATCTGAACGTTCGTTGGTCCGATTGGCTTCCTAGATATGTCTCCTATCCTAAGCCAACAAGTTCCTAGCTCTCCTTGCTCAGATGATAACAAAAAACGAGAATAAAGATGCCAAGTCGAACACAGTTATAATAACAGAAATCCATAATTTTCTATAAGTGTGAAAGTAATACCAAAATTCGCCTCTTCCTTAATCTGCTCATAACTTTCCCAATTCAGCTTTGATTGAGAAGCTGTTTGTGTCTATGGATTCTTGAAAGACATCTTCCCAGAACTGTAATGATCATAATCAGAGGCTACATGACGGAATAGTTATGAACCCTAAAAGTAAGCCCACGGACATGTTACTGAAACAGCAAATAGTTTTGTCGTCTTATCTTAGACTGATCATAACTTCCTTAATATAATTCCCATCGACAAGCCGTTTGCAGCTTCAGATTCTTGAGAGAGAGATCTTTCTAAACCTATAAAATCACGATCAGAGGATCAGTGATGAGAGAGTTACTTCTCCCAAAAACAGTGGTTCAGACTTGTTTTTTTACCACTTGGAGGCTGCACTAGGTTGTTCAATGAACTTCGAAGATGGGGAAATTTGCTCAGCGGCTCGAGTTTGCAGATAGGATAAGAGGAAAAAAACTTAGAACGCGCTGAGAAAAGGGATTTAAATAGGAGAATGCACTAGGTTTTGGAGCTAGGTTGAGATCTCAAACCTTCGTTATTTTCTCAATAGATTTTCTCAATAGATTTTCTCAAACTCAATTTCTTCTCTCACTGGGCTTATGAGCCAAGAAATTGAGTTCCCAAAACTCAAGTTTAGATCTCACCAAAATTTTGACTTTTATTGACTTTTTTCTGTTTTTCCATTTTGAAAATTCCTTAAATATGATTATGGAATGGGCTTGTTTATGATTTCTTAAATGCTCTAGGATTGTTTTGGTGTTGCTTTAAGCATTGACTTGATTTAAAATACATCCATTGGACAGCTCATTGCAATCGTGTTAATTGTTCTCAACTCTCACTATCTTTATTTGAAGCTTTTTAGGGACAATGCCACCAAAGAATCAAGATCATTACATGACAACCTCTAAATCCAAGAAAGCGAACAAGAAATTAATTGAGGTTAAACCAAAAATGGTGAGAGAAAAAGAAAAATTTCCTACAAAACCATCTTGCTTATCCAAAGCTAGTAAAGGAGAACTGATTCCTCCGGGGCGTTGGAATTTGCCAACCATTGATGAGTTGCTTAGAGGTATATCTGGTAAAGAGGAGACCATATGTCGTGAGCATGCAAATGAGGAAAGATTCTATGATGATCCTCCAAACCAGGTGACCAAAGCTGTTGTTCGACAGCATGATGATGGATGGGATTAGCCTAACGAGGAGATCTATGTCGACCACCCTCACTAGTAATTTACCAATTCACTAACCTTTTGTACATAGTTTTATTTACATTTTTGCATTGTTGCCTTTGTTGTTTTGGTTTTTCTTTCTTAAATATACTTTCTCATTGAGACGGTAAGAAGTAAGTGCGGAGGAGAGTACCTAGTTCCTAATGCTCATATTAGTTGAGTTGTTTTCAATTTTCTTGAGTCTTTCATTTTGCATAATTTGTTTTTGAAAAATACAAAAACAAGCATATAGTTGCATTTACATTGTGTCTAGGATTGAGTAATTAGAATCATTTAGGATTGCATAGGAAACAATGGTGATATTGCCTTTATAAGGTTGATGATCCATTTGCAAGGTTTAGTGCCCAAGTTAATAATTGTTTGATGCATAAATTGTTTGTTGAAAGGTAAGATTGATCCATCCTTTGAATTCTCGATTTAGGTTCACCTTACATGAAGCATGTTGTGACTTGGGGCAATTCCTTATTTACTGGAACCTAAGATTGACTTACTAATATCATGTTATGAATTGCATTTGAGCTCATGGATTACACATACATACTTGAATTTCTTTAATCATTTACCACTCTTTGTGATCCAAGTAGAAACAATCGGTTTGCACACCTTTATCTTAACCTTCTTTCAAGCCACTACTTCTTGTGTGATTTAGGCCTTATTTTTGGAATTAGCTTCGTAGAACGTGTAAGGTTTTGGCCGACAAAGATGGCATCTCATGTAGTTCCGAATTCACGCTTTTTGAACCAGATAGGACTATGTGGGAAATATATCTTTGGTGAGAGGTTGTATGTGTTTTGTGCTTATAAGGGAATTGATTGGAAAAGGGAATGAAAAAGAAAGAAATTTTCAAAGGAAAGCTTAAGGAGAAAGGGTATGTAAAGTAAAGTTAAATGGTCTAGTAAAGGGTTTTGGAGTATTGAATTGTTAAGTGGTTCATTGGGTGTTAAAGAGAAGAAATGAAACAATAAGTTGAAAAAGAAGTTGAACCAAAGTATTAAAGAAGCCAAAACCCGCTAAATATCATATGTGTTGAAACTTCTCTAATGTAAATGAAGCAATAAAGTTGTGAATCTATCCAAGAAAGAAATGAATTGAAAGAGAGAAAAGGCCTTGAGAGAAAGGGTGGAAATCTAGTATCAATGGGGATTAGTTGTAGCTTTCGGTTAAGTTTGAATGTGTATATATGTGTAGATGAGATTCTATCTTTGTATGCATCTATTGGCTTGAACCTTTAGCATTCTTCTAAAGCTCGTTTCATTCATAGAGAGATCTTTGCATGAAACATTTTGAGCCTTACATTAGAAGAGATCACTATTATCTCTTAACCATCCCTTAGCCAAGTGAGTTCATTGAATGTGCATAGTATGATTCATGGTTATGATATGAATGTCAAAAGGAATGGTGGGTACGAATTCATGTGTAGGTTGAGGTTAAATTTGGATTAGGTTATGACGAGTACGTCTAAGATTTTTAAGTAGACTTACTCGCTTTGCATCCGAGAATTACTAACTTAGACATTGAGGTTAACATTGGATCATGCTTGCTTTGATTTTGAGTTCCCATTTTCAACCTCTTCTTTGGTGTTGTCATCCGTTTGCTTGAGGACAAGCAAAAGCCAAGGCCGGGAGAGTTGATATATGAAAATATTATGCAATTTTCCACTATCATTTTGCATCATTTCGTTCATATAATTTGCATTTAGATTCAGTTTGAATTATATTATGTAGAATTCATGTATTAGAGTCCTTATGTTATGCATTTGCATATTTTGGTCTTTTGAGTCTTTATTAGGTGATTTGGAGCTTAACTTGAAGGATTGGAGATCAATAGAGGAAGCACTCAAGCATTAAGATTGGATTGGTCAAGAAAAATGAAGAAGAAATGAGTCAGACCAAGGATTAACCATTGGATTGACAGCATGTGGTCGATGGATCAAAGGATAGCACACGGAACACACTTACTCGACTAACTGATCGATGGGTGCAATCCGAGAGATGATTCATGAAGAATGTGCATGGGAAAGACTCGGTTTATGCGGCCTTGACCTGAAGGCCGACGTTTGGCTCATCTTCATTTAAGATTATTGAGAATCTCTTTTCCCTAATCTGTTCTTATCTCATTATGTTTATGCTTTTATCATTTGCTTTGTTTTCCATTTACAATATGTATGAGTAGTCCTTAGGATTGTTGAAGGTTAGGTAGATCTAGGCTTGGGTAATGGATCATCGATGCTTAGGTTGTTAGATTCCTTCTATTTTAGGTGCTCTTAATGCTAGATTCAACTTGATCACTTGAAAAAATAGATGCTAGAAAATTATCGCCCGTGAGGTGTTTGATGAAATTCCCGAATGACCTATTTTAGAGTTTTTCTTCATAGGCATTTGAGAGATGATGTCAAGGGGATTAGTGAAATCAATGAACCTGATTTTTAATGTTTGTTGGTTGATTAGTTTACAAACGAGAGTTTAGCAAATCCTCTTGATTGACATGGAGACCAATGTCATGAGTGTGGATTGATCTAGCTTAGTGATTCATGTTCTAGGCTGCTCATTATTGTACCTTGTTGCATCATTGATTAAGTGTCATGTCTAGATCATTTCCATGTCTAAGACCATTCGCCTTTTATCATTGTTATTTGCTTGATCGTTATCTTGTTTACTTGCTTTCATTTCAAGTTGATTTTGTTTTTCTTATGTTTATTTGTGTTTAGTTTGATCTTTCTTAGTACTTGTAGTTTCCCATTCCCAACTTCGATTTCCTTAGCTTAGTTTTAAGTCTTTTAAGTCTTATTTAGTTGATTCTAGGTTCTCTTGGGTTTGATCCTCAAGTACTTCGATGATGAGTTGTTTGTGCTTGTTGAATTTAATTGCTTGCTTGTAACCACACTAGAAGAAAACAAACATCACCTACCCGAACTGATCTTGAAAACCGGTTGCAAGAATGTTTACATTTGAAGAGACCCAAATGACACATTTGTCTCGATGTGGACTTTTGCTCACAAGGAGATATCACAACAAGGATCACTCATTTCCCTTGAGGAAGTTCTTATAAGTATTGTCAAGGTTTGTCTGTGTACGGTCATTATCTTGATCATGTTTTAGGATATTGGAAGGATTATGAGTAAAACTTAAACTAGACTTTGTTTCTCAAATACAAATTTATGAGAGCTCATTTATTTCCGTATGTAAGAGATTAGCTGAGTTTATGGGATATGGATTCACTGAGAAGGAAGAAGAGGAAAAGTTGTTGAGAATGTTGTAAATCTTTGTAGCTTTGAAAATTTGAAGAATCTTGAACCTAACAAAGAGGAGAAAGATAGAGAAGATCGTCCTGCTGTTTATGCAAACAGTGCGTATTTCAGGAAAGGAAAAGTTGGAGATTGGTAGAATTACCTGACTCTAGAGATGGTGGCTAGTATTGATTTATTTGTGGAGGAGAAATTCAAAGGAATTAATTTTCTTTCTTTAACCTCATGACTATGATCTTTTTATCCAAGTTATGACTATCTGATTCTTCTCATCCTTATGCTAGTTTGTAGCATAAGTTGCTTCTTTCTTTCATTTTTTATGTTATGACTTTTGAGTATAATTTCCATGGGAATGTAACTGTGGTGAATTATTTTTGTTATTATTGAGTGTATATATATGTTATCTCTTAGAATTTGTATTGGAAGAATATGTAAACTCTATGTCAGACTTTGTCTTTTTAAAGACTTACAAAATACGTAACTGACTCAAAGTACTCCCTTAATGACTCTACCCGTGACTCTCTTCAGCAACGTAACTGATGCTTATTTTAATTGAATTAACTTAATAATCAGATTTAACAACTAGATTGTGTATCTAGTGTCGTCTCTATCATTGCTTGAATCCTCAAAAGTCTCTAGCTTCACAGCCTTTGCTATTATGTCACACAATTGATCATGTGTAGTGCAATATTCTAGTTTGATTTTTCTCACTCACGAGTTTGCTGAGGAACCGATAACGAACGTCAATATGTTTGCTTCGACTGTGCAACATAGGGTTTTTTGAAAATTTGATAGTCGAACTATTGTTATAGTACACCACACTTGCGTTCCTTTGATCAACACCAATTTCTTCTAATACATTCTAGAGCCAAATAGCATGACTGGCCCCATGTATAGCTGCTACATACTCCATCTCGGTTGTTGACAGTGTGACAATGAGATGTTTCTTAAAGTTCCAAGAAATAGCACCACCTCCAAGCATGAATACATACTCAAATGTGCTCCTACGATCATCAACAATACCTGCATAATCATTGTCAATATAGCCAATCAGCTCCACGTCTTTACCAGTCGTGAATTTCACTCCATAGTCAAGAGTTCCAGGGACATATCTGACAATTCTCTTGGCTACAAGAAAGTGTTGTTCTTTTGGCCTTTCCATGAATCTACTAACCAAGTTAACTGTGAAAATCAGATCAGGTCTTATAACTGTAAGGTACCGTAAGCAACCAATGAGCTGTTTCTAGATGGTTGGATCAACATCATCACCGGCACCTTCCTTTCATAATTTATGTCCCTAAAACCATTGGATTACGTACAGAGTTGCATCCCTCCATCCAAAACTTCTCAAGAATCTCTCTTGCATACTTTCCTTGATAAATAAAGATACCCTACTCATCTGGAACAACTTCAACCCCCAGAAAATACTTCATTAAACCAAGATCAGTCATTGCAAAGTCTTCCATCATGTCACGATTGAAACTCTCCATCAATTGAATTGAGTTTCCTGTATAGATTAAATCCTCCACATAAAGACTGAGAATTAGAACATGTTTTTTCTCTGTTTTCACAAACAAAGTTTGCTCATAGTAACACTTCTCGAAGCCTTTCTAACAAAGGTAACCTTCTAGGAGCTTATTTAAGTCCATAAAGAGCTTCGCTTAATTTATGAACCTTTTTTCAGCACCTGGAACCACAAAACTTTCACGCTGCACAACATAGACTTCCTCCTTCAAATCTCCATGTAGGAATGCGCTTTTCACATCAAGTTGGAAGACCTTCCATCTATTCTAATCAGACTAGCCAAGGATGGTATGAACGGTCCCAATGTTCCACTGGTGCAAATATATCATGTGAGTCTACACCTTCGGTTTGACTATACCCTTTTGCAACAAGTGTGACCTTGAACTTCTTGATTTCACCTTTCACATTTAGTTTTGTTTTGTAAATCCACTTCACTCCAATAACTCCGGCTCCTTCAGCTAAGTCAACCAGCTGGCACGTTTTGTTGTCTTCAATTGATCTTATTTTAGATTCCATTTCCTTTCGCCAAGTCTCATTGTTGTTTGCTTCTTCCAACATAAAAAAGTCCTCAACTATAGTAATATAACCATGACATCACCTTGTACTTCTTCTACAAAGAAACTACTCTCTCCAGTGTCGTTATCTTTCATCCAAACCGGAACATCTCAATTCCAAATGGGTCTTCCCAACAGAGATTCTTCTAGTGGCAAGGGTTCCTCTAGTTCAGCCTCATGTTGAAAATTTTCAGAGTTATCATCTCCTTCTGTATTTTCAAACAAACATCCGATAAAAGATTGTCTTCTTTCAGCTCATGATCCCACTCCCATTTCTTATCTTCTGCAAACTTGACGTCTCTACAAATCATGATTTTCTTATTTACAGGATTGTAAAGACGATACACTTTATATTTCATGCTAACACCAGCACACATCAAATGCTCTATTACTACTTTAGCGACTTTAGCGACTTTAGCGGCTTTTCCTCGATCTGTTCAATTGCGACCTTATAATGCAATTGCATTTTAGAGAGTCGCAAAACCGAAAGCCTATGGGGTCGCTTCTCTTTTCATCTAACTTGGTCCTCTTTTCATAGGGAATCATTCCATAAGCAATGCAGCCAAAGATTCGAAGATGTTAAATCGAAGGTTTTTTTCCACTCCACTTCTCATCTGGTGTAACATCTTCAAAACTAGCCGAAGGCCATCTATTGAGAATATGCACAAGGTATTATGCAGCCTCAGTCCAATATCATTTTGGTACATCCATTACTCCTAGCATACAGTGCACCATATTCATAATACTCATGTTTTTCCCCTCCGTAATGCTGTTTTTCTATAGAGTGTATGTCGTAGTTAATTTGTCTTTTAATTATTTTTCCTCACAAAAATCCTTGAATGCCCCAGAAGTAAACTCACGTCCTCTTTTAGTTCTGAGACACTTCAAGTTCTGCCCAAACTCCTTTTCAACAAAAACTTTAAACTCTTTAAAAACACCAAAGGCCTCTAATTTTTCAACCAAAAAATAACTCTAGCATTTACGACTATTTATCATCAATAAAATTAATGATGTACCTCTTTCCTCATTCAGAGGTAGGTGATATTGGTCTGCATTTGTCACTATGAACAAGTTCAAGTACATGAGAAGAACACCATGTACTTTTGTTTGGTAGATTTCTCTCGATTTTGCTATCCTTTAACACAAATCTCACACATCTCTATAGGTTCTTTTGTATCAACTTAGGCAATCTGATGACCATCTCTTTCTCACCTAATCTTTGGATTCCTTGCATTTTGAGATGACTGAGACACCTATGCCAAACATCTATGAATTGGTTTTTTGATCACGGATGTAGCATGTATGAGAAACAGATGATGTTTTGACATATGAGAGGACATTACTCTCCTCCTTTGCTCTTTATGCCAGATTTCACACACATCATTTTCTATGATAAGTCCCAAGCCTTTCTATTTTAATTTCCCAGCAAATTATTACTTAACCATGGAATGTAGTAAACAAAAGTGATGACCTGATTCGTCCTGAGCCTAATATTTCCTTTGCCGTCTACAACCATTCTCCGACTATCTCCAAGTTTCACAGTTGTTTGTTAGCCATCTTAAAAATCAACAAAACATTCACGCATTCCACACATATGGTTGCTACACCCAGAATCCAAGAATAATATGTGTTCAGTTTCAATTACCTCAACATCAGTGTTAACCATTAACGCCATGTTTTCCTCTATTTTAGCAAAATTTACAGATTTATCCCAATCTGGACACTCATATTGAAAGTGACTGATTTTGTGACACTTGTAACACTCCATTAATGACTTGTCATAGTTTGAGTTACCACGACCCCTTTGGTGATAACCCCCTCTACCTCTATGAGATCCACGACCACTTCTCCGACCTTCATTACTTCTTGGATACGTTTCTACCTTGAGTGCATGTTCATCTCTGTCATGACGACTCAATATTTTCTCACAAACCTTCAAGGAGCTTTGGAGACCATCAACCAACAACTCACTAATGTCCTTAGACTCTTGGATAGCACATACCACATAAATGAACTTCTCCACCAATGTCCTCAAGATTTTCTCCACAACCTTAGAATCTAGCATCTCCTCGCCAACATTCCGTATATCATTGACCATTATCATTAGCCGCGAGAAATAATTATTGATTGATTCTCCTCCTTTCATTTAAAGAGTCTCAAAATCTCTTATAAGCCTCTGTAATTGTGCATTATGTACTCTCTTATTCCTTTGATACTTTTGCCTCATTAACTCCCACAAATCCTTTGATGTATCATTGTTTAGAACAGTCTTCAGAATGTTCTTATCAATGGAAGGAAATATGTAGTTTTTCACCTTCAAATCATTCAGGTTTAGGTAAGTCCGCTCTGCCTGTTAAGCTTCCATCAGATTTTTGTTCCCCATCGCTTCTAGAATCCCTGGATCAATGAGATTCCACCTCTCCTTAAAACTGAGGGGATTCTCCATCAGCATCACCCAATAGTCATAGTCTCCATCAATCCATTAACATCACCCAATAGTCGTAGTGTCCATCAAACTTTGGTATGATTAACATCGTCCCCTCTCAATCATTTTGTTTGCTCTCATACCACTATTATCTCTTAGAATTTGTTTAGGAAGAATATGTAAACGCTATGTCTTATTATTGATCATATTCTATTTTTTAAGACTTACAAAATACATAACTGACTCAAAGAACTAACATAATCACTCTACCCATGAATCTCTTCAGCAACGTAACTAAAGCTTATTAATTGACTTAAATTAATAACCAGATTTAACAACTAGATCGTATATCTAGTGTCATCTCTATCATTATATATGTATCTGATTTTTCTCATTGCTTATATAAACTGATGATGATATCCAATGATAAATCATAAATGTGCAAAATCAATAAGAAAAAATTGAGCAAACTCTGTTTTGAAGAAAGAGCGAAAGGGTACACATGTAATTGTTTCAGCAATAATATGTTGACGTTGAGTGTGTATAAGAAATATATGTGTGTATAAGAAGCTCAATCCATTATACATACTGAGAATTGCTTAAATGATACAATTTGGCTTCATAATATAGTAAATAACACATGTATTGATGAAATTAAGGAAATAGCACAAAACCCTACTTTTTTACAAAGTTAACTCTCATCTATTTTTGGTCATAATCTTTTTAATATGTTCGATAATAGAAAACGAAGAAGAGGCGCATAAGTGGCAACGAAACTTGGTTTCTAAGCATGTACGCTACTGTGTCAAAAGCTTAACCATGGATACAGCCTTCTAAGAGATACTATTTCTGATTCACTTCTATAACATAACACTCGGTTTAATTAATTAGAATCTCTATATAATAGAATATTATATTAGGATAGAAGCTCATTTCTCCAAATAGAAAGCTTAATTAAAGAAAATATCGGAAGAAGAAGAAGATAGTGCATTCATTTGGGGTAGTTGCCATGTATGGGTTAACTCTTCTTTTACTTCTCTGTCTCATTATAGTATGATGTATGAAATATATATTCTATATATCAATTATTTCTATACATAATAATATTTATATTACATTTGAGATTACTAGAGGAATCTATGGAATGAATTGCATTGTCTGATTTTGTTTTAAATAAATTTTAGGAGGTTGATGTTGATAATGCTAGACTTGTAGTTGGTGAATAAGTTAAAGTAGATGATGGCAGATGGTACTTTGACTCACACGAGACAGTGAGTCATAACTACATTCACCAATATGATAGCCTCACCTTATCAGGCTTATTGGATCTGGTTAAAACAAGGTTGGGAAGGTCAGATGAAATTGTGGCAATAAAGCTCTCTTACTAGTTTCATGAATGGTTGTCATTCAATGAGGACGAAAGTGTGGAACCTAACTCCATTACTTAAGATGTAGATGTGAGATATAGATGGGGGGTGCAAAAGGATGCTAAATAAGTAAATTTATATGTTTCTATAGAGGATCAACCTCCAAAGACAACCAATATTCCAAGTAACCCAGCTAGAACTTCATATGTGTTCTGAATCCCCTTTATTTCGTTACTAGTGTGGAAACCGAAGATTCAATAAGTAATTCGAAGTTGAACATTGGTGAGGATGCTATTTTGAATACACAGGGAGTAGGCGAGACAATCGTGAATCTAATGGCAAGTGTTCTTGTAGTTGAAGATCTCCCAAGGTACAAATGCATAATAGGATGTGGAGGTTCTACACATAATAGAATTCTTATTCCAAATAACATATCTATATCTGGTACTGAATGCACCATTCCACGTATTACTGTTGTTGATAAAGGGTAAGGAATTCAAGTTAAGAAAAATATGAGAAAATACATGGTCCCAGGTCTGTATTAGGAGCATCTTCTTGTAAATGTTTGCATTTCTCGGAATAAAGTAGCGATGATGTATTGCTATGTTTTTTTTCTTCTTTTAAATATCTTTCTCTTTGTCTCCTATGTACAGAAATTATGTATTCCCTCATATAAAGCAAGTTAGGCTTTGCATTTGACTTTTAAAATCAAACCAAGCCAAAACTGTGTTTTCCTTCTTCATATCTGTCAATTACAACCTCAGTTGTGTCATCTTCCCTTTAGTAATGTTGGCCTTCTTCGTAGAAAAAAAACTTAACTACATGATTTGATCGGTAGTGAATATCATTACCAAGAATCCTCCACATAACTTCACACGAAGATTTGTACGTCTGAAAAAGAAATTGATACATAGATAACCAGATAGTACACATATTGTAGATACACCTAAAGGTAATTTTGCTAAAAGTGGAATAGTACATAGATTTAGTCGAAAGAAAATGAGTGCATACCTGCAATAATACCAATCTTAAATTCATATATTGCTATTGAATATGTTAATAGACCTGTTTGGAAATTAGAGTCGGTAGATTTAACAAAGACAAGAACACGATCAGGTCCCTAAGTCATATACTTGAATAAATTCTTTATTGATCGAGATTGATTACACCATCCAACATCAATGTGAGCACGATAACACAATGATAATGTTTGCTATAAGAACTAACATATCTATTATCACATTTAATACCATATTTCTCCACAAACATGCATGTATCCCTTCTTCGATATACTAGAAACCCCTTCTTATCAACAATAGAATGCTTTAAATGTTGCTTAGGAAATTCTTTTGAGCATTTACATTCAACCATACACGGTGAATTTGGATTAGCACGCAAATCATGCAATCTTGAATAACTTCATATTAATCAAGTTCCTTCAATTTATCTAGAATCTCTGCTGATATAACTTTATCAACCTGGTCTGTGGTTATAATTTTTATGTCATTGTGCCATGAATAATAGTATATGTGCGTGAGGTAAACCTCTCTTTTGAAACTCCACAATGTACATCGATGTTAGAAATGCATAACAATCTATAAGTATATAGTGTTATTGTTAAAAACTTATTCATGAAGTAGGCTTTGAACTCATCATGATTATATGTGAAATTGTCTTTCCGAACATTTGCTTATTAGTCAAATCATCTAGTAAGGTATCGAGCTTTATTTGGAACATCTTTGAAATGATGTCCAGTCTGTCATGAGCTTTTAAGTTCTGTTCCTCAACAAACGTAGTGATTTCTGGTCATTTAGGGTTACACATGAATGTGATGAATAAATTAGGATAACCAAACCTTTTGCATGTAGTGATAGCATCCAAATAACTGGACCTCATATATCTTGATCTCCTATAAAAGATTTTGGAATTGCAACACTTTTATCATGATTACTCATATCCGAACTGCCGGAAGCTTTAGCTTCTTTCACTAATTCAATAGTAGTAATCCTCATCTTAGTTTTGTTCTTAGTTACATATCTAAGTCTGTTTTACTTAATTATGGTGTAACCATCTACTACAAACTCTTGTAGCAAACACTTAAATCTTAGTAGAATGGTCTTCTCATTTTCCCTTTCTTGAAGCCTGAACGCAAACCATTACCTCATACATATGTTTTGATTAGTCTTTGTACCCATATTAGTCGTTCTCCTCTTTTTAACTCCAACCCTAAATCCATCTTCTCCATGAATGAATATTATAAGATATTGTAAAGCCAAATACGAAGGATGTAGTTTGTCTATCTTTTCAACTTTTCTGACATTTCCTCAAGCAAAATATCACGCTTATCCATATACTCTACAAAATCACTAGATTAAGGCTGCACACTCTGAGGCTATTGGTTCGCAATACAATTTTCCATCTTTTTCTCTTTTTGAAATTATTCTCGTCTGCAATCTTTCTCCTTCTTCCATATTGAACCTATCTCTTGCACATCAATGATCTAACGTGTCGATTGAGCGCGTCTAAAAGTTTTATGATCATCTCAATGATTTCTACCATGAATTTATTTCTCGTGTTTACCTTAGGATCAAAGTTTCCTTTGCTGTTTTTTTGTCACATTGGATCGACAAGGCCCGATCCATAGCCTAAAACCCAACCTTAAAATCCCTTTTTTAAGCTACCATAATGCAGCAGGTAGGAATCGAATCCGGGTGCCAAGTCATTAGCTAGATCATCCTAACCACCAGACTGAGAGCAACTCAGCAAGTTTTCTTTGCTGTTAAAAAAAGGTTTAATTAGGATATTAGACACTCTGCATCAATAATAAAGAATACAGAGATATAGTAAAAAGCCTCACAACTTTCTTTCGATTTTGAATCTCATTTTTTTTGTTAACAATATACATCTGCGAAAATTTTGTATAATCACCAAGTTTTGGTTTCAAAGAACCCATAAGATGATAGTTTTGCCCTTGCAAACCAAACATTTGAGGCCCCCGACATCTCTTGAGAGATCTAACTACCTTTCTTCTAATAGATGTAAAAGCAAATAGCATATTGTAGGCTCTAATATTCTCTCTAAAATGTCTTGACATTTCACTTTGATTAGTTAGCAAACCCCACAATAATTCTGGTGAATTCCTCAGAAATGGTAAATGAACTTTTCTTTGCATACAACATCCTGTATAAATTTGTTTTGTTGATCGTGTCTCCTCTTGTTGGTGCGTTGTGCGTACCAAAATAGAGCACCATAAAATTCACAGTTGTAAATTGTATCACCATGGTCATTGCAACCTACCAAAGGATATGATTTGTTTTTTCTAATACCAAAACATCTTGCATATAATGTCTGATCTGATTATAATATTTGTCTTTTATGATTTCCTTATGCTTTGCATAATCTGAGTTGGAAGAAGAGGGTTTAAAATCTGAGCATTTTGTGTAGTTGGTCCAAATACATTTATAACAGCTTTATCTATCCATATAAAAGTATTAGATCTTAGCTATGCCTCTACTAATTGTTTTTCTCCAACGTCTGATTGTTTTGAAATTTTTAATTGATCATCATCTGAATAGTCAGAGACATCTTCTTGTGTGGAGCAGCCCAATGACTCAAGATTTAAAAAATAAATCGATTTTTGATACACAATTTATAGTAAACATATTTTAGCAATAACTAATGAATCTGCGTTCTAATATTTGTGAATACTGTTTGACCTCTTTCAGAAACATCATTCTCGGAGTCTTATAAATCTTGCTCCAAATCAGTGTTATGATGATTCTGGTACTACAAAGATGTAAGTATTGGGACGTTGTACTTATCACCTTGGTGACACTTAGAGACCGTAGTTAGTTTCGCTATATGAACACTTACAAAAAGACAATAATGGTTATTAAGATAGAAGATCGGTTCAATACATTTATTGGTTTTGTATATATTGATTTAGTTAGAATAGCTGATTTTGGTAACTGTATAGCTCATATAAATACTCTGTATCATACAATTTTGATCAATAAGAATTATATTTCTCATAACAAACTTTCTCGTAATATGGTATCAAAGCCATCCATTTTCTCTCTCGAAATTCTTTGCTTCCGCCATTGATTCAGCTTACTTGACTTCATATTCTCTTGCGTTACTGGTTTTTCTCATCGTGATATGGTGATTCTCAAGACTGTAGCCGACGATCGTCTCGTCTGAGAGGAACTGCGAGTTCTTCTTCAAACCAGCTCGATGAGTTACTCGTTCGACTAATTCAGCAATTTTGCCACCGGATTCTCCTCCAGAAACAGTAAATCAATCTTTTTTGCTCCACGTGGTATTGCTATGCCGGATTCTTCAGATCCGAGTCATTCTCTGTTTTTTATGCACAGTGCAGATCATCCAGGTTTGCAGATTGTCCCTATTAAACTTGATGGAACGAATTACGATGATTGGAATGCTGCTATGCGAATTGCTCTTGATGCTAAGAATAAGATCGGTTTCATTGATGGATCTATCACTAGACCTCCTGAATCTGATACTTATTTTCGTTTGTGGTCTCGCTATAATAGTATGGTTAAATCCTGGCTATTAAATGTTGTTTCTGCTCAGATCTATCGCAATATTTTACGTCTCGATGATGCAGCAGATATTTGGCGTGATTTATATGGCCGATTTCACATGACCAATCTTCCATGTACATTCAATCTGACTCAAGCAATTCAAGACCTCCGTCAAGGTTCCATGTCGCTTTCTGATTATTACACAACACTCAAAACCTTGTGGGATAATCTAGATAGTACTGAAGAACCTATAGAACCATGTACTTGTGGAAAAGGAGCACATATGCAATTGAGAACAGAGCGAGCTCGGATAGTGAAGTTTCTAGCTGGTTTGAATGACTCTGATGCTATCATTCATTGTCAGATTATCATGAAGAAAGCCTTACCAAGTTTGGTTGAGGTATATAACATTCTTGATCAAGATGATAGCCAGCGAGGTTTCTCTAATGTTCTAGCTCCATCATCTACGTTTCAGTTTTTTGAACAGATTTCACCTTCTACAGTCCACGATTCGAATGTTAACTATGTTCAATCTGGTTCAAACAAACCTCGACCGGTCTGTTCTTTCCGAAATCGTACTGGTCATGTTGTGGATAAGTATTACAAGAAACATGGATTTTCACCTGGTTTTGTTCCTAAGAACAAGTCTAATGCAAATAAAAATCCTTCATCTCAATCAACTATTGCTGCAGTTCAATCGAACATTCCCTCTGCCAATTTGTAAGGCATGATTGGAAGTCTTAGTAAGGATAAAATACAACAGTTCATAGCTTTATTCAGCTCACAGTTGCAACCATAACCTCAATGTGATGTTCCTGAAACAAGCACACCTAAGGAAGTATCTGGTCATACTGGTATCTCCTTCTCTCCCTCCACTTATAAGTTTGTTGGTATTCTGACTGTCTCCAATCAAAGTTTATCTTCTAAAACTTAGGTACTTGATTCTGGGGCTACAAATCATGTCTCACATGATCGTCATTTGTTCTCTAAACTTGACACTTCTGTAGTCAGTTCAGTAAATCTGCCAACAGGATCAACAATTGCTATAAGTGGAATAGGAAGTATTCAGATAAACAATGACATCATGCTCCATAATGTCTTGTTTATTCCTGAATTTCGCTTGAACATATTAAGTATAAGCTCTCTTGCTAATGATATTGGTTCCAGAGTTGTTTTTGATCAGTTTACTTGTACTATTCAGGATCCTATTAGGGGATTGATGATTGGACAAGGTAAATGCATAGCAAATCTGTACGTGTTGGATCAACCTGTCTCATCTATTTTAGTGAATGCGATTGTAGACAGTAGTTTGTGGCATGCACAACTTGGACATCCATCATTCTCTCGGCTTGATGCTATATCTCATATCTTAGGAACGACTATACATAAGAACAAAGGCTCTTCTTATTGTCATATTTGCCATTTGGCTAAACAAAAGAAATTGTCTTTCTCATCACAGAACAATATTTGTAATTCAAGTTTCGAATTATTACATATTGACATTTGGGGGCCATTTTCTGTTCAAATAGTGGAAGGTTTCAGATACTTCTTGACCATTGTGGATGATCATTCAAAAGCCACATGGATATTTTTACTCAAAACTAAAGCAGAAGTTCAAACCGTTTTCCCTGCATTTATTTACCAAGTCGAGAAACAATATGATGAGAAAGTTAAATCTGTGAGATCTGATAATGCAAAAGAATTGAGTTTTCAGCAATTTTACAAATAACATGGAATTGTCTCTTATCACTCATGTCTTAAAACTCCAGAACATAACTCAGTGGTAGAAAGAAAACACCAACACATCCTCAATGTAGCCCGAGCTCTCATGTTCAGTCTCAAGTTCCTTTGTCTTTGTGGGGTTATTGTGTATTGACTGCAATATTACTCATCAACCGAACACCATCACAATTGCTCTCTAACAAAACGTCATTTGAAGTTTTAACAGGAAAGCAACCTGATTATTCTCAACTTCGATCTTTTGTCTGCCTTTGTTATGGAACAACTTCACCATCTCATTGTCATAAATTTCAACCCCAAGCTCGTGCTTGTGTATTCTTAGGGTACCCTATTGGATTTCAAGGATATAAGTTGCTGGATATTCAAAGTAATTCAGTCTTCATCTCCAGAAATGTTGTTTTCCATGAAACTGTGTTTCCTATGGCCAAACAACTACCTACGGATTCTTTTCTTGACAACACCATTCCAGAATCAACTAAGCTCTCACATTTATCTCCTTCTACTTCATCTCTTTCACCAAAAATTTCTTCAAAAAGGGTATCTAAAACACCTGCACACTTGAATGACTATCATTGTTTTTCTCTATCAAAATCAATCACTTATCCTATCTTCTCTTTTCTTTCGTACTCTAAAATTTCTCCATCTCATCAATCTTACATTAATAACATCACAAAGATTCCTATTCCAAATTCGTTTGCTGAAGCTCAGTGTTCAAAGGACTGGTGTGGTGCTGTTGATAAGGAGATAGAAGCAATGGAAACCAATAATACTTGGGAGATTATGTCATTGCCATCTAGAGAGAAAGCTATAGGCTGTCGTTGGTTGTTTACTCTGAAATTCCATGCTGATGGAACTTTGGAAAGGCACAAAGCTTGGTTGGTTGCCAAAGGTTACACGCAAAAGGAGGGTTTGGATTACACAAAAACGTTCTCTCCAGTTGCTAAAATGGCCACAATCAAACTATTACTCAAGGTTTCTGCTTCACGCAAATGGCATCTTACACAGTTGGATATCTCAAATGCATTCCTCAATGGGGAGCTTGATGAAGAGATTTATATGACACTTCCGGATGGTTATTCTGCTAGAAATGGGACACACTTCCTCCTAAAGCTGTATGTCGTCTCAAGAGATCAATTTATGGTCTCAAACAAGCTTCTCGACAATGGTTCACAAGTTTTTAGTTTCTTTACTTTCAATGGGATTTATCAAAGACAATGCAGATCATACATTTTTTGTTAAAGAAATTGGATCTGAGTTTCTTGTTGTACTTGTTTATGTTGATGATATCACCATAGCAAGTACAAGCACCACAGTGGCCTCCAATTTGACTCAGAACTTGCGCACTCAGTTCAAGTTGCGTGATTTGGGAACATTGAAATATTTTTGGGGTCTGGAAATTGCTTGAAAATCTGATGGTATCTCTGTGTGTCAACGGAAATATGCCCTGGAGTTACTCACTTCAGCTGGAATATTAGGATGCAAACCCTCTTCAGCTCCCATGGTTCCAAACTTGAAAATGAACAAGTCTGATTGCAATTTGGTTGCAGATAGTGCTATGTATCGTAGACTGGTGCGACAATTGATGTACTTAACTATTAGAATATGGGCTTCCTACTCAGAACCATGTGGCTATGAGTGAAGAGACTCATATCTTATATATACTAGAGAGGATCTTTTCTAACTTCCGATGTGGGATGTTATTCCCTAATACGGCCCCTCGAGATAATGGCTCTTTGACCATTAATCTCGTATGCTCGGGGATGGATCGATGGCACCAATATTGGGCATGGGTTGTCGATAATTGAACAACCTACGGGTCGGATCGGGTTAGACAGCGTGGATCATGGGCTCTGATACCATATTAGAATATGGGTTTCCAACTCAAAACCAATTGGTAATGAGTGGAGAGGCTCATATCTTATATATACTAAAGAGGATACTTTCCAACTTCTGATGTGGGATGTTATTCCCTAATATTAACTATCACCCGACCTGATATTACGTTTGCAGTCAACAAACTCTGTCAATATTCATCAGCACCTCGCACTCCACATCTCAATGCTGTGTATAAGGTGTTGCAATATATCAAAGGTACAGTGGGACAAGGAATTTTTTACTCTGCTGCACCTGATTTGATTTTGAAAGGCTATGCTGAAGCAGATTGGGCATCTTGTTTGGATAGTAGAAGATCGACAACATGTTTTACAATGTATCTTGGTGATTCTTTAATCTCTTGGAGAGCCAAGAAACAACCCACAGTATCACGTTCTTCTGCAGAGGCAGAATATAGAGCTCTTGCTCTGGCTACATGTGAGTTATTATGGTTGTAGAGTCTTCTCCGTGATTTACGTGTTGCATCTTCTACAGTTCCTGTGTTGTTCTCAGATAGCACAGTCGCTATATATATTGCTACTAATCCGGTGTATCATGAAAGAACCAAACATATTGAAATAGATTGCCACACCGTAAGAGAACGTTTAGACAATGGTCAGCTCAAATTACTATATGTTTGAACTGAAGATCAAGTAGCTGACATCATGACTAAATCATTGTTTCCCCACCAATTCACTCATCTTCTTTCCAAGATGAGCATACACAACATATATGGCTTATCTTGAGGAGGACTATTAAGAATGAATTTTTTGGCGTTAAAATTTGTAGTGAAAGTTTTTTACAAAAATTTTAAATAAAACTGTCAGTTTCTGATATTTGTAGTATAATTATTTGTTATTACATAATTGAACTTCTTTTACTGATTAAAATGATACGTTTATAACTTATAGCAGTTCGACTAAAATGTTTTAAATGTACAATCAAAATTGTAATGGGTTTGTTTCAGTAAAATGAACTACAAAGGGATTTCCTTATCTTTCAAAGTACTATGACCAGTATTTGATATAGTAATAGAAGAATATTTTAAGCTTAGTTATCATTGGATTTATGATATATCTAATATATATCATAAAGATAAGCCATGGAGAAGAATATAAAAGCCAAAACTTATAGATTGGAATTCGGCTAAGACACAAAAACATGACAACAATTCACTTCTCCATCAATATACTGCTTTGATTAACAAAGACAAAATAACACAATATAAAACAGGAAACAGCAAGTCGAAAAATAAGACAATATAATTTTTTGGTAACAAATAACAATTACATTAACATCTTAAAGGTGATTACTTTAAAAACTTTGAAATTTCCAATTCATAGATGATGTTTGCATTCATACAAAATACAACTTAAAGCAAAATATTAATAAACATCTTTTAACACCAGTACATCTAATCCAACACAAAAAAACAAAAGAAAAATTATATATCGGCAGATTTTGCTCCATAATGCTTCAATATCGATTACATTCTACTTATCATCATCAACATCCTACGAGCCATCTTCACCTTATTAAGAACCTGAACTAGTGCAACATGCAAACAAACAATAAAATCCTACAGAAAATTAGGCTACTAACCTGAGTACTTAACACTACAGATGAATTTGTAAATCCCATCAACAATCTTCTTGTACTTTGCGAGTTGGGCAGATGTACTTTTTGGATCAAAAGCGCATCAAGAAGAAGTTGAATGCTTAGAATGACGTCCTACTTTCTTCTTTGATATCGTCACAACTGGTGGACTAGATGTAATTGGGTGTTGTGAATTCAGAAGACTGAAAATCATTCCAGGGCGAAGAAGAAATTTTTTTGTATCCAATTGCAATGAACGACGCATGATGAGAGAAAACATGATTCTCCCAATGTTAAATTTGAGTTTTCTGACAATGTGATACAAATAACCCGCTTGCGAGGAACATGTCCCTCATTCAAAGTTGGATACCAGTTCTTACAACAAAACTGGAATAAATCCTTCTGATCAGTTGAGAAATGTTACAAGTGTCGTGTCTTTCAACTTTGTTTTCTCAAATTTTGAAAACTCCATAGACAAATAATCTTTTGACATTTTTCCCTGCGAAGCTTTTTCTTAGCTTTCAGTTACATAAGACAAACAATCCAAATAATTCATTAATATTCTCTGCAGAAAACTCATAAGTATGTACCTTTTCAAACACATTGACAACAGATGCCGCAACATTAACCAAAGGTCAAACAAAACCAGTAGGGCTCAAACCAGATTCCCCAATCTAAGTCTTAACTGTATTATTCCAAGTAGAAATAATATTTTTCTCTTCAATGAAGTTCTTAGAAAGAAGTACTTGATAACGTGAAAAAGCGTGAGTAGGTATGAATTTTGAAGCATCATAAGAAATTTGTGAAGATGATGATGCCTGAAAGATTTTTGGAGTCTTTAAAATACGATGTTCATTCTTTTGTAACTTCGGGATACGCTTACAGGTCCTTAAACGGGCAGAATTATTGTTTGGAACTCTTCGAACAGTAATAGCTGCTTCATCGTCTTCATCTACAAGATCCACTACTAGCAGCGAGTATGATCCAACAATATTTGAAAACAAGGCAAAGGGGACGAATCTGGCGAAAGAGAGACTGTGTACAAAACACTGTTTTGATCTCATTATTTAGAGAAGAAGTGGATATGTAATTGGCTACAATTTCTATCTTGATTTACGAAAAAGGAGGAAGATATGGAAACTGCACGCTTTCATTAACTTCTACTCAACGTTTTATCTGTTAATTAGTTGAACGGTTTGTTTTTTCCCCTGTATAGTAACTAAGCCTGCATAGATTCAATATTTGGCCCAACTTTATAATATATACTATATTTATGGTGTAAAGAGTGAAAAGTGTGATATATACATCAATTTTATTCTTTATTAAGTTTGTGTACTTTAAAAGGTTTTAAATTCCATCAGAAAACAAATTCTCTATTTACTACCAAAATATAAATATGTTAAAGTATCGAAACAAAACGTTTAAAAATCATCATTGGCCACCAGTATTTTGTGAAACATTCAAATAGGTTGTTTTAATGCTTACTGTTTTATTTTGGGGTTGAGTTTTTTTTTGGTCCACATTTTGGTCCAGTTTGAATGCTTACTGTATAACATTATTTCGTCATTTTGTAGAAATCAAAATTAATAAGTATTGGAATTAAATATTTAAAGTCAAAAAACTATGTCTAAATTAAAAGATAGGTACATTAGCTAAGTATAGGAATCATGAAATGTCTCTGTGATAATAATGAAAAGATTTCTTATGACAATGACAAATGTTCTGTTTTTCATTATCAAGGAAATTACTCAAATAGTACATATTATATATCTAATTATTAATATGGTGCATTTTATGTTTTACTTTGAAACAAAAACTGAAATGTCATATAAGATTTGGCAGTTTCGTACTATTACGAAATTGCCATTAAAAAAAACAAAATCGAAAAAAAAAACAAAATCGGTAAACTAACCACGGATTCAAGCTCTGTATTGCGTGCAGATTTTTGGGAGAACAAGAATGGTCCATGAATCTTTGGGTTGGCTAACGGACGAAAGATTTGATGCGGCGATAGGATTTGACTATTCCATATTTTATCTACTATACAGATTAAGATTGGAGGATAATCGGCTTATGTAGGATAATTAGTTTTATATTGAACGTAGATTACGCAGAAAAGTATTGATTTTGGAATTTCAGATTGGCTGGGTCACATGCATTTGGAAGCAATATGATATCGGGATTAGGAATTTGATGGGTTTCCATCTTTAGTGATCGTGTTTATCGTTCTGATCAAGATTAGATAGTAATCCAACTTTGTTATCTTTGTTACAATTGATTTTTTTTTTTTGGGTCGAAACTTGAATGTCTAGTAAACAAATGCCATGATTTAGGATTATGCTGTGTCGTAGTTGAATCTAGCATCTTCATTATCTTTGGTGTTTTGCTATGGTCAAAATTTATTTCAGCACCACCAGAAGATTTAAAACAAGATGGTGAAGACGATGGTTCACTGTTTAGCACCAAATACTTGACTTGACATGCAATTGGAACAGCTGAGATAAGCCAGCATGTGCGTATGGTCAGGTAATTCCATTTCCCTAAACTTTCGCTGTGAATTACTCGTCTGATAATTGCTAATAGAAATGAATCACTATACCTTTATCTGATGTTTATAAATCTGTATGGCAGGGAAGTTCATGAGGAAGTTAATCAAGCGAGAGAAAAGGCTACTGAGTTAAAACAAAGGCTACATTAGTGTAATAGACAATGCTTTAGATTTTGTTTAGTTTAGTAGACTATACGGTATAAATGGTGTTTAGTGTAGTAGATTTTGTGGTAGACTATTTCGATGGTTTGGTAGACTTTGAGTTTACTGTACTAGACTCTGTACATCATATAGGAGACTGTGTGGTAGACTGTTTGGTATTGCATGGACCTTTGGGCATGTAACTCAAATTTATTTATGCCGAAATCTTCATACACAATCTTGAGCAAATCTTCAAAACTATCATCTTCACCCACTCCAATAATTTTATATCTGTAAGAATTCTCAACCTTAAAAACCCAATCGTTTTTCTCCTCCATCCAATTCCCACAAAATAATATTAATTGATTCATACCAAGAAAAGAAGAAATCAACAACAATGGAGGAGTGATGAATGATTTCGAGCTTTAACAATGGAGCCTCTATTATTAAAGCTCAATTTATTAGAAGAAAGAGGTTGGCAGGCGCAGGTGGGTACAATAATTGGTGGGCAAAATCGTCTTTTTAGTTCTAGGTTAAATATTCATAGTCTACCACACTGCTGTACTGCACAGCAAATGAAATTCTACCATAAAGCACTTAAAGTCTACGATGAAGCACTATAATTTAACACAGAACAAAGTCTACTACACTAGGATTTAAAGTCTACTACACGTAGATTCCTCCCCTCCCCCCCCCCCCCCCCAAACAAAAAAAAAAAAAATAATAAANGATTGTTCACATAAATCAAAGTCTACTACACTAGTATTTAAAGTCTACTACACGTAGATTTTCCACCTGAAAATCAAGACTTTTAAGTCTACTACAAAGGATTGTTAACACAGAATAAAGTCTACTACACTAGGATTTAAAGTCTACTACACATAGATTTTCCCCCTGAAAATCTAGACTTTTAAGTCTATTACAAAGGATTGTTCACATAAATCAAAGTCTACTACGCTAGGATTTGAAGTCTACAACACATAGATTCTCCGCCTGAAAATCAAAACTTTTAAGTCTACTACAAAGGATTGTTAACACAAAAAAAGTCTACCATGAAGGCCATCAAATTTTACTATACTACGACTTAAAGTCTACTACACTTATATTTTCCGCCTGAAAATCATGACATTTATGTCTAGTACAAAGGATAGTTTACATTTCACAAAGTCTACATTCTCATGTAAAGTCTACTACACATGACTTCGTTTAGTTTGGTGGACTTTAAACTTAGCGAATCGTTGATGTGGCAGTTTTCATTAATGACATTTTCATAATTTTTTTTTTCAAACAACAAAAGAGTAACATAGTTTTTAAATTAAAATATGACACTAGTCTAGTAAATTATGAACCATTTTAGTAACTATCTATAATTACACATTAGTTCAGTAATATCCCATATATTATGAACCATTTGGGTAACCGTACACATAACAGTACACATAATAAATACGTGTATTACAATTCCACTCTCTTCAACATTTCAAAACACTTGTTATTTCTGTTATTAATTTCAAAACCATGGCGTCAAAAAGAAAGATATTCACAACCGATGAGTCAGTTCTCTTTTCATTGCCGGATCATATATATTAATCATACTTGGTTCACTTTCTGCTTATTCATCTTTAAGAACTCTACTTCATCTATGCTCTGTATGTAAAAAGATAAAGGAAATATGTGACAACTACTACGTTCTCTCCAGTATTTCACTTGAGAAAATTAAAATTTACTCTTTACTGGTACTTCATATTCATGGATGGCTTGAATTACTAGAGAGAGTACTGAGACATGTCTACATGGTGGAATGGGTAAATTTGAAGGTCGGTATACAGTTGCAGAAGATGAGCTGAGTGAACTACTTTAGACTATACCATGTAAGTGAGGCCTGGGTTATAGACTTATATTTTTTGAAGGAGATAATCTTTCAATTAATCTCCTACTCAATGCTTCATTAACAACAAATTTAATGCTTCGATACTATGTTGTTGACACTGTGCGAGAAAGGGCAACTCAATTAGATTGCATTAGTTTTAAGTACGCTAATCGTTTAGGCAATAAATGTGCAAATGCACTTACTAAACATATAATTGATACGGCGAGTTATGATTGGAGTCTGTTCGATCAATGCCTTGTAGTAATCCAACAATGTCACTGCTGATTTGCTATAAGTAAATTTCATTTGATGGAAAAAAATATTGATAAAACAAAGCGATGAGACAAATGATAATTGTTAGATGAATTAAACTCTTGGTTTAATTCAACCAGATTGTAAACCATTTGGTTTAGGAATTATTTCTAATTTTATTTGTTTCTTTGTGTATAAAAGCAGATAAATGTACATAACAGAACAACAATTCTTTTCTTTCGATTGATGAAAAGTTACAGAGCTATGATTCTTCTTCATCTTCACCCAGACTTATCTTCATCCCAACTTCATCTTCATCCTTCTGATATGGTATCAGAGCATGTGAAGCTGAAACTTCACCTTTTCTTGATTAATCTTTGTTCATCTCTTTCTTTTACTTTCGATTATATCTCTTTTACTCAAGATTTCTCAAATCTGAGCTCATTGATTCTCTGGGTATTCTCTGCGCTCCGATTTTGAGTCTCCATAATTGGTTATTCCTCCGATTTTTGGTTATTCTGCCGATTTTGTGCAACATCTCCGTCGGTCATTCCGCCGATTTGGAGAATTAAATTCTTGGTTGGTTATTCCGCCAATTCTAAGATTCAAATAATGGTTACTGTCAAAATATTTTTAAAGAAATATGCACAAGGTGTTTCCTGTGCAAAGTCACAAAGGTCGAAGACGATGAACTCTCGTGATAGTAGTCCTCATCCTCTTGAAGATGTCCTGAACTCAACAATTCAATGAGATCTTTGTTTGGTAAACACAAGTCCATTTTCCAGAATGATAAACAAGAAGATCTCGACTTTGATGGAGTTCAATACTCACGTTATCATTTGTCGAGTGGAGATAACCCAAGTGTTTCTTGTATCTCAAAAGTTCTAAATGGTATGAATTACAATACTTGTATTCTGGCCATTGCTTTAGATGCTAAAAATAAGATAGCTTTTGTCGATGGATCTCTGCCAAGACCGTTCACTAGTCATCCACATTATAATATTTGGTCTAGGTGTAACAGTATGGTTAAGTCTTGGATCTTGAACTCAATAAAGAAGGAGATTTATGCGAGTATTCTTTGATATAATGATGCCTTAGAAATCTGGAAAGATCTTGAATCACGGTTTCATGTTACAAGTCCGCCTCGTTCATACCAGATAACACAACAGATCTGGACTTTGCAACAAGGATCGCTTTCCCTTTCAGCATACTACACGAAGCTGAAGACTCTATGGGACAACCTTGAGGGATCAGATTGTATTCAGACGTGTTGATTTTGCCAATGATGTAAGGCTAACTTAAGCAGAGCTAAAAATAACAAGATCATCAAATTCCTAGTTGGTTTAAATGAATCATATGCCAATGCTCGAGGTCGAATAATCATGAAGAAAAGCATTCCAAGCCTTGCTAAAGTCTATAATATGCTAGATCAGGATCATAGCCTCGGAAGTATACATAATACTCATCCGTTCTCAGCCTTTCAAGTGACATTCACAGAATCAGAAAATGCAGCATCCATCAATGCCACTTCCACAGGGTCAAAGAGTCAGAGGCCCATTTGTTCACATTGTGGGTATACATGACATACAATAGACAAGTGCTACAAGATACATGGGTATCCATCGGGTTTCAAGCATAAACAAAAGAATGGGACATCAAAACCTGCAGTTGCTCAAATTGCTCTTACTGATTCCACTGATGCAAAAACAGGAGTGGTTGGATTACCTAAGACACTTTCAAAGGATCAGATAGAAAGAGTTATGGCTTACTTCCAATCATAGTTGTCACTTCCATCTGGAACTGCACAAACAACATCAACATCACATGGAAGGATTAGTGCCTTGCTGGGTATGTCCTTATCATCTAGAACATTTGACTTTGGTGGAATGTTAGAATCCACAGGTAGTGTTCTAGAATCGAATTCTTGGGTTGTAGACAGTGGTGCAACGCATCATGTATCTCACATCAAAAGCTTGTTTTCGAGTCTCTCTACTTCATGTGATAGAACTGTGAGTTTGCCTACTGGAATGAAAGTAACAATTGCAGGAATCGATCAAATTAAGATAAATGAATATTTGGTTCTAAACAATGTTCTTTTCATTCATGACTTTCGATTAAGCCTCCTTAGTGTGAGTCAGCTCACAAAGGATGTAAAATGCAGACTGTTGTTTGATGAAACATCATGTATGATACATGATCATATGAAGGGAATGATGATTGGACAAGCTGAAGAAACTGGAAACATGTACAATTCGGATCAGAGATCAATACAGGATCATAGAGTCAGTCCTTTGTCAATGTCTGTAAATGCTTTGGTTGATGGAAGTCTGTGGCATAATAGGTTGGGTCATCAGTCTGTATCAAGGATCGATGTGTTGTCTGATGTACTTGGTTTACCAAAATCGAATAAAACTACTTTTCATTGTACAGTCTATCCGCTTGCAAAACAAAGGAAACTAGCTTACATTTCTGAAAACAACATCTGCTCCACCTCTTTTGAACTTCTCCACATCGATGTATGGGGACCATTTTCTATGCCAACTAATGAAGGATATCGATACTTCCTTACAATAGTTGATGATCACACATGAATGACATGGGTGTATCTCTTAAAAATAAAGTCTGAAGTCTTGTCTATTTTTCCGGATTTTCTAAGGATGATTGAGACTCAGTATAAAGCCAAAGTGAAGGGTGTTCATGTTGACAATGCACCTGAACTGAGATTTGAAAAACTGTATAAATCAAAAGGGATTATAAGCTATCACTCCTGCCCAGAAACTCCGCAACAGAATTCTGTTGTGTAAAGAAAGCACCAACACATTATTAATGTGTCAAGGTTACTAATGTTCAAAAGTCAAGTTCCTATAGAATATTGGGGCGATTGTATTCTAAGAGCAGTGTTTTTAATCAATAGATTACCAACACCAGTCCTGCAAGAGAAGTCACCTTACCAAGTACTTACATCCAAGATACCAAAATACTCAGAGTTGAAAGTCTTTGGCTGTCTTTGCTACAAGTCGACTTCTACTAAGAACAAAAATAAGTTTCAGCCCCTTTCCAAAGCAAGTGTTTTTCTTTGATATCCTTTAAGATACAAAGGTTACAAAACACTGGATCTTGAGACTAATGAGATAACCATCTCTCATAATGTTGTGTTCTTTGAAGATATATTCTCTTTCAAGGAGAATACAGAAGCAGCACCAGATCTCTATGATGTACTTGATCCCAATACAGGTAATCATT
>OVBA01001297.1:29500-46195 GCA_900406435.1 Lepidium aucheri
GAGTAGGACAAGAAGAAGATGACAGTTTACGAGGTTCAAAAGATGTTACAGATAATGTAGATAACACTGCAGACAACATAGTCTCAGACTAATACAATAAGGACAATGAGAGTCCAAGTTCAATGCAGAGGATACCAAATCCTTGTTCAGATGTTGACACAGTGGATTCTACTGCAGAAAATACTGACAATAATGACACTCAGCCTCAACCAGAACTTCACTCAAAACATGAAAAGAGGGTCACAAAACGGCCAGCTTACTTAGAATATTATTACTACAACGATAGCAGTACAACAATGCCTTATCCTTTGATCAGTTTCATGTCTTATACACATCTTTCAGATGAATATAAGAACTACACTAATGCAGTGACTATACATGGAGAACCAGCTTCTTTTAAAGAATGATGAGTGGTTACATGCTATGAATGAAGAGTTAATTGCTCTGGAAAGATCAAACACTTGGAGCACATGTTCTTTGCCTCCAAATAAATGTGCTATTAGCTGTAAGTGGGTTTATAAAACGAAGCTTAATGCAGATGGAACCTTGGAGAGATACAAGGCCAGATTAGTAGCTAAGGAATATACACAACAAGAAAGGATCAATTTTGTTGACACTTTCTCCCCAGTTGCTAAAATAACTACGATCAAGACAGGGCTATCAGTTGCAGCAGCAAAGAAATGGAGTTTGAGCCAAATAGATGTGTCGAATGCTTTCTTAAATGGAGAACTAGATGAGGAAATCTTCATGAAGCTTCCTCCTGGATATACATCTAAGGAAGGTGACACTTTGCCTCCTAATGCAGTGTGTAAATTGCAGAAATCCATTTATGGACTGAAGCAAGCCTCAAGACAGTGGTTTCTTAAGTTCAATGAAACATTAGAAACTTTGAATTTCAAGAAATCTCACACAGATCACACACTCTTTATAAGAAACGTTTCAGAGAAATACATGGGAGTTCTTGTATACATTGATGATGCGATAATAGCATCAAACAATGACTCTGATGTTGTGCAACTGACACAGGACCTGGAAAATGTGTTTAAGCTTTGAAACTTAGGGCCTTTGAAATATTTTCTTGGACTCGAAATAGCAAGATCCAAATCAGTTATCTCTCTCTGTCAAAGAAAATATACATTAGAATTACTTAATGAAACATGGATGCTTGGTTGCAAACCTGCAACGATACCAATGGATCCAAGTCATAAACTTTGTCAGGATAACAAAGAAGAACCCCTGTTAGAACCAGAAACGTATAGATGTTAAGTTGGTAAGATGATGTACTTGACTATAACAAGACCTGACATAACTTATGCGGTGAATAAGCTTTGTCAGTTTGCTTCAAAGCCAACATCTTCACATTTAAAAGCAGCTCACAAGGTTCTGCAATATTTGAAGGGAACTATTGGTTTGGGTTTGCTCTATTCTGCAACGAGTGATCTGACACTAAAGGATTTCTCAGATGCAGACTAGGCATCTTGTGCAGGCACAAGCAGATCTACATCAAGATTCTGTATGTTCTTAGCAAATGCTTTCATCTCGTGGAAGTCAAAGAAACAACTGTATCTCTATCAACATCTGAATCAGAGTATAGAGCTATGGGTTGTGCTGTTAAAGAAGTTCAACGGTTGGTAAATCTTTTCTCAGAACTACAAGTTGATCAAACTAAACCAGTTGCTTTCTACTGTGATTCGATTTCAACACTTCACATTGCAAACCATCCCGTTTTCCATGAGAGAACGAAACACATAGAATTAAATTGTCGCATAGTCCGTGAGAAGATACAGTGTGGATTGATAAAGACACTGCATGTGAAATCAGAAAATCAGATTTCCGATGTATTGACCAAGGCTCTCTTTCTGGCTCAATTCAGACAGCTTATAAGCAAGATGTCATTAATTTTGATATTCCTGCCATCTTGAGGGGGGATACTAGATGAACTGAATTCTTGGTTGAATTCAACCAGATTGTAAACCGTTTGGTTTAGGAATTATTTCAAATTTTGTTTGTTTCTTTGTGTATAAAAGCATATCAATATACATAACAGAATAACAATTCTTTTCTTTCGATTAATAAAAAGTTACAGAGCTATGATTCTTCTTCTTCTTCACCCCAACTTTATTTTCATCCCAACTTCATCTTCATCCTTCTGATAATAATAATCAAAATCAATATTGTAGAAAAAAATTGTATCCTTAAATATTTAAACAATAAAGGATTTTTGTAATAAATTACACGCACGTATTTTCAAATAATCTGGAACTTTTAAAGTTTTTCATTTTGGATTTTGGACAAACATCTTTTGGGGATGATTAAGTTGGGTATGCCCAACAAATTTGTAATTTGAACTAGGCCTCACACTTCTTATTTCATTGGAATGTCTAATATAAGCTACTTCTGGGAAAAAAAAAAATCTGTAAATAGTCGAACTGTTTAAAAATAATATGGAAGAGGGGAGTTTAAAGGAAAATAAGGGTGTAGTGGATAATAATGAGTGGGGTTTTTATGCTTTAGTTTTAATCATTTTTAAATCAAATATATTGGAGGCTTAGATTAATTTTTTTTACAATACGACATTTACAATTAACATAGATTCGAATTTAAAAAAACCAATCATTCTAAATATAAATTAATTTTTTTGATTATATGTTAAATCGGTTTTAAAAATATTATGTAATTAGACGAAGAAAATTAGGAAAAAAGTTGGAATATGATACTAAAAAAAAAACTCAGAAACTCTAAAACAATTACTGGACCAATTGTACATTCAACTAAATATCTTAAAACATAAAACATGGGTCACGACTTGATTAACAAAATTGAAAATATTTGATAAACGAATTGGATTAAAAATGAAATTGCAATTGGCCCATATTTGAAATACAATTGGCCCACATTATGAATTTATGTTATTTAATTCTTATTTGGTAAGCTGAAACAACAACGAAAAAAAAAACACAACCTTTCAGCTCCTAAAGATCATTATAAGGGTTCCGACCATAGAATCAAACTCCCGAACCACCTCCAATGAAAGAATATGCTAAATGGAGTACCAAGATAACAAATTGATTGCTTTTTCATAAATATCTCGAAAGTTTCTCGAGTTCAACAACATTTCAATCAATAGTTTTCTGTAAAGGAAATCTAAATCTATGTTCTAGAAGTAGCTTAAAATCAACAATGTAATGATCTTCAAGAGTATAGTGATGAAATGTAGAAGTAAGTAGTATCATTTAACACATGTTTGAAAACGACTAAATTTTTTTTCCTGAATCTAGAAATTTTACAGTTCTAGTTTACTGATTATACAGATCTATAATCTAAAACCACTAAATGATATTTATGTTTTTACAGAATAAAGATGAAGCCAAAAAGTTAGGAGATCATCAATTAATCAAGCTGAATTAATCAAGCTGAAATGAATCTGAGTCAATACTCATGAACCTTATAAATATGTAAATTGTAATTCCTTTTATTTAAATATTTATATTGCTAAAAATATCCATTGTTCTCTTGATCTTATCATGTATATTCTAGTTTTCATATCTCTTTTGTTATCTTTGTTTACACAACAATTATTGTTACACGAAATATAGTATCTTACAAACATAGTTCATAATTATTGTTATAGAGGAGAGGAAAATACTAAATAATATAAATTAATGAATTCAAAAGTGAAAGAAAGTTGTACTCGTAATTATACTGCAACAAATGAGGCATGTAGTTGCAAGTGGCCTTTAGTCCAGTGGTTGGTGGTAAGTCCACTAAAGACAGACGTACATGTACCAGGGATCGAGTCCCATCATCTACAAGATTTATGTAGGAATTTGGCTAATGAGTCGGCCTTTGTGACCCATATTAATATTGCCGTTGACAAGAAAAAATTGAGGCATGGAGTTATCACATTCACTCATTCTCACAACTGGTAATTATCAAAATTTCAATCCTTAATATTCTATTATTGTAAGTAGAGTAAATTACATTGATATCTACTTCTTTAGATCTAATATTGATATATACTTGTTTATATAAGCGAAAAATTTGACTAAACATCAGAAGGAAGGCAGTTTTGCTTAAGGATAAGACACGAATAACTCAAAATAAGATAAGTTAACTTTAATTTGTGTCCGCATTCATATTGTATAGTAGTTCAAACCTTCATTTTAATAATTCACTGAACTACTGCATTCTTCTCTAGTAACTTTTAATCTAAGATTGATATCCAATTCTTTAGAGATTAAATAAAAATTGATTAAAGATCAAAAGCATAAACATTTGAGAAAGCGAAAAGCCACGCCAAAAAAAGATAAAAGTTAAGTGTATTATTACTTATGTCTAGATTTATAGTTTATGTTAATTCATAAACTTCAATTGAATTCATGCATTTGGGTTTACAAAAATGCTTTTAACACATGGAGATTCGGCCATATATTAAATAATTTAGATTAGAATAATAAAGCTTAGTTAATCGTTTATAAAAACAAGTAAAAAATTTGATTAAATAAAATAAAGACAATAACATTTTTTAAAAACACAACAAAATAGTACCAAAAAGAAAACATCAATAAAACATAAGAAATTAGTAAATTGAGCTTTGTATAAACATAGAAGAAAATGACTATATTACTATTCTTTCATTTTTGCACCTTTCTCTTGCTTAATCATAGAAGGATCGAGTTTAACTTTCTTTTTTATATATTTCCTTTCTTTCCCCTCTTAACATTTTCTGGAATATGTCCACCAGTATCACTTTCTGGCTTAATCTCCAAATTTGTATCATTTTCTGCATCATCTTTAATCGGTACACCTAAATTCAAGATACAATATTTTTTGTTATCAGAAAACTTATAATCTAGATCACCGACATCGTTCTCCTTCAATTAGATGAAGGTTTAATGCTTGTAGACATTGTAACCTCATATATTTCATCACTATTAGTAAATTGTAGAACATGTTGCATCACCATATGTAATCAGTTTTAACATAAGCATATGTAAAATCATCATTGCAAGGATTATGTAATAGTTTTGGTAATACTGTTCATCAAAACTTCATTGCATAGTAGAAACTTCTGTCTTAATTCCATCAATTATAGCACTCCTAGACAAAACCTTAGAAACTTTAAAAGTATCATCGTGTTTTGAAAGATTTTTGGGATCAACATAAATTAGAAAGTGAAAAGATTTCCCAACAATTTTCAATATTGGCTGAGGAAGTGCTTCTGGATCTTCCATCTAAGAAAATTGTTTACAATATTAGTAAACCTTGAGAATCTGCAAACGCATCAGTATAATATAACTAAGCACCAACACCTCAACTAGAGATCCACATAGTAGAGAATTATCTGTTTTGCCAACAACTTCCACTCCAAATTTGTCAAACAGCATGCAACTTGATTAAGTAGTCTCATCCTTAATTTGAACGTGAAGCTTAAACCTGAACTGATTAGTGAGATGTATTTGTTCAATCTAAGAATATAGAGAAATATAGAGTAGTTAAACAATTAATAATTACATTTACCTTGCACTAACAGATTTGTAATATCCTTTTTACTTTTTAAAGTAAGATTTTTGAGTCGGATTAGTCAAAGCAGGATTGTTGTCTAGAGAAATTTTCTATAAAGTTTCTTGTGACATTTGCTAAATCCAAAATAGAACCACCCAAGATCAGTGTCAATTGCATTTATAGTACATTAAAAATGATACTTTTTGACCTGAAAACAATTTTAAAGTAACGTGTATTTGTAAGAAGATAATTTTTCTAAAAATTCAAGCAAACAAAACTTTCCTACCAAAACAATAAAAATGCATACCTTATTTATTTCTAAAATTTCTGAAACTGTTTTGGTAGGGAAATGAAGATAGTAGTCATCGCTAGCATAGGTTGATTCCCGAGTGTTGGTGTTAGAGAGCATCAGAATAACAGTGAGAGATTAATTAGAAAAGCTGCAATGTCAATAGGTTTAGTAACAAAAAAAAGATTTGAATGACAATTGGTATAGGTTGAAATACGAAGAATTTAATAGTATCTTATAATCTTTGATCTCTAAAAGATATTCATCAGTGCTCATTATTGACGCATTGAAAGGAGATGCTTCTTTTTTATGGGCCAACATTTTGTTTAAATAACTTATGTGTTACAAACTCATCCCATTTAAATAACTTATGTGTTACAAACTCATCCCATGCGAACTGTAGGTTAAATAATAAATTATACAATAAATACTTTGAATTTATCTTTCCACACATGTATTTTAGCAAACTGAATCAAACAATACACAGTCTGGTTGTTTGATTTTTGGCATGCACCATTTACTATCTCAACATATTTTCCCCGCAGTTTACAATCCATATGATTTTCCCTGAATACAATGTAGAAAAAGGATTATATCAACGTTTCTAAATCAAGCGTATATATTATTTAAGTTAATCCATAAACCCTTACTCATTATCTCTCATGACAAAATCAAATTTTTGGTAGGTTTCCGCTGAACATCAACATCAAACATCTCACCTTTAGTAACAATTTGTCCGACTATATTTGCACCAAAGATATAAGATACGTAGGAAGAATAATATAAGTAGTGATCATATCATTTACAAAGACAATACTATTTAGTAGAGGTAGTAAGATAATATACCAATTATGTGGTTTGTCTTTAGTTCACCAGAAATAATTTCATCATATCTCGCCAATCTTATAAACATTTTGTCAGATTCAGAGTCATAGATAATAACCATGGTAGAGTGGATGAAACATATCTTGTAGAGCAGGTTGGATGGTCTATATTGGCCATACTATTTGTTTAGTAGTAAAGTCTTAATTATCTTCTACAGTCCAACCTTCAATATGTTGGCAAATTTATTAACTTGCCCTCTTCTTACAACTTCTCTAATTTTGTTTCGCTATCAATTAAGCTGTAATGTAATATTAATAGTTGTAGTCTGAATTGAATTATGATTGTTGTGTTCGAATGCAGAATCTAACAATTGTTTAACTTATAGATTCATCAGCGAGAATAACCTCATGAGATTTGCCATTGGCTTGTGAATACTGTCCCCGCGAATGGGGAATCTTTGCTTTGATTGTCCACATATTTTTATACGGTTTGAGTGAACTGAAAAGTGCTAAGTTCGAATGATGTTTGAAAGGTTTGAATTTCTTGGCATTGCAGTATTTGTATTTCTGATAAGAAAAGTCTGAGTGCAACAACTTAGTGTTTTGAGGATAAGAGAGGAAAAATATAAACGACGTTGTAAATATGTGTAGATGATTGTGGGAATAAAAGAGTTGAGGAAGCTGAGGATTACAAGGGATGTGGATAGTGGGGGTTAACTGCTTTTAGAGAAAATTGAGGCTATCATTGAGAACTCGATCATATCATAATGTTTTCGTAATTATTTCATAAACTAACACCAGGTTAACTTCAATTGTAACAGAATAACTTGAACAGTAACCCATCAATTTTGTTATTAATTTTTTTCAGAAATTAACTGTAGGATAAAATTAAGTTTAACTTCAATTAATTAGTAGTAAATCTGAAAATTACTACTTTTATAAAATCCTCACGGAACGTACTTCTATTTTAATATAGAGAGATATGTAATTAATATTCATACTATGAGCAGGTCTATCCAAATGTGACAAATGGGGCAGTGTTGTTCATTTATGGAGAAACATTATGTCTAAGTTTAAGGGAAAGAAGATTGCAAACCTGATGTCAAAAGCTCAAGAGTGTTTACACTTCCCTTATGTAATAAGACATTTCTTGAGATTCAAATTATTAGCTCTGGATGTGCTGCATACCTTGTTGATATAGGACTCGCTCATGTGGGGCTTTGGAAAGAAAGTAACCAGGTCATTCATTTTAAAGTTGCTAGTAGAAAACCAAAATAACTAGCTATAGTAGGCATTATATTTCTTTAATTCAATTTTGTTTTATTAAGTTTGGGCTCTGACTGTTTGTCTGTTGAAGAATAAAATCAAACATGAAACTTGATACACCTTAAGGTTGTGGAGATCCTCTTTTCTCTGGTTTCAGTAAGATAACTGATTTGCATAGAATCTGGTTCTAGAGATCCTCTTTTCTCTGGTTTAACTTCAATTAAATAGTACTAAGTTGTTTGCATAGAATTTACATGTCTCACAAAAATTTGATATGTGTTATCTTTTAATTATAATACTTACATGCAATCTTTGTTAATACCAATATTGAGTAACCATGTTCTATATCTCAAGATTTCCCCATTAGACAAGAAATCATTTCCTAGGCAAACAGTATAACATAATGGATAGTAATATTGCCGAATCGTAGAATACTATGTTGAAGGAGACCCAAGAATATCCAGTCATTTGTATGAATACATCACAACAACTATGATGAGCTAGTTCGCCATTCACAGAGATTCAGCGAGCAATCACTATGGAATTCTAACTCTACGGGTCAGCAAACTTGTAAGTACTAACTTTGAGAGTTTTCCTTCTATGTAAGTTAGGCCTATTGCCAAGTATAAGTTTCAGGTTACCACTAAGTTTCGGGACTACTTATATGCTAACCTTGAAGAGGGAAAGTGTTCATGCTCAGAATACTAGATGTTGGGTATTCCTTGTTCCCATTCGATTGCTTGTGCTAGGAAAATGAACTTGTCACTATCCCAGCTTGTTTCAAGTCACTATCATACTTCAACATGGATATCCTCATACACTGGAAAGATATATCTTATTCCATTTGTTGGAGGTGAAATTGTTATTGTTAATGAGTGATATATGTAAATATTATACTATTTTTCACTATTATTTTGCATCATTATCATTCATTTAAATTGCATTTAGATTCATTCTAGATCATATTGTGTATAATTCATGTATTAGAGTGCTTAGGTCTTGCATTTGCATATTTGGTTACTTTTGAGTTATTTTTAGGTGAATTGAGCTAAACTTGGAGGACTGAGGTCATGGAATGAAGCACTCAAGCATTAGGATTGGAATTGGTGAAGAAAATAAAGAAGGAGGAAGTTTGGTCTTGTATCAAACTTTTGATCGACCGCCCATGGTCGACGGTTCGTCTGCCAACATGCGAATGATACATCCTCGACCAAGGGATCAATACATGCGACTCAACAAAAAAAATGGAAGAGATGCACAAGGGAAAGGCTCAGGACGTGCGGCCTCGACCACTAGGTCTACTCTTGGAGGCCGACGGACCAATCATGAAGAAGAACACATACGTTCCAAATACCAACCACTCGGTCGATTGTCCATGATCAATCTGGAACGCATACGAACAAAGCACGTGAATACAATTGATTCACCCTCAACTCGACTTGGGTAGATTGACCCCAGATCGTTGACTTCCAAATAGGATGGAACGTGCACCATCGACCAACAACCCAATGAGAGATGCCTGATGAAGCCCAATCCGCATGCAAGCTTCTGCGATGCATCCACCGACCATACGCCTGACCCACATGCACACGATAGTATTAGTACGCAAGTCTTCTCTTGCGGATGACATTTCCTCTACCATTCGGTCGCCACCACCAGCTTGACAAAGACTCGACAGACACAAGTTTTATGGTCCGACCCGGTTTGTCCCAGGTCGACCCAGACCTTTTCATTAGTCATTTTAAAACCCTAATCTTAGGGTATAAATAGTGTAATTCAGTCCAAACTTAAGGAGGAGGATTATTTTTAGATTTACTTCTTGATTTCCCTAAGTTTTTCTAAGTTTTTGTGAAGAACACATTGAGGGAGTTTGAGGGAAAGATTAGAGACTTTTGCATCATCTTCCTTGAAGATTATTGAAAAATCTCTGTTTCCTAATCTCTTATTATCTCATTAAGTGTATCATTTCATCATTTGCTTTGTTTTCCTTTGGCACCATGTGTGAGTAGTTAGTAGGATGGTTGATGGTTAGGTAGATCTAGGGCTAGTTGTTGATCATTGATGCTTAGGTTTTTAGATTCCTTCTATTTAGGTGTTCTTAATGATAGATTCAACTTGATCACTTGAAAATAGATGTTAGGAAAATTATTGCCCAAAAGATGTTCGATGAAATTCCCGATTGACCTATTTTAGAGTTTTTCCTCCTAGGTCTTCGAGAGATGATGTCTAGCAGATTGTTGAATTTCATGAATCTGATTTTAATGCTTGTTGGTTGATTAGTTTGAAAATGAGAGTTTAGCAAATTCTCTTGATTGACATAGAAATCAATGCCATGAGAGTGGGTTGATCTAGATTAGTGATTCATGTTTTAGGCTGCTCATTATTTTACCTTGTTGCATCATTGATTAATTGCCATGTCTAAGATCATAACCTTGCCTAAGACTGTTCACTTGTGTATCATTGTTATTTGCTTAATCATTATCTTGTTTACTTGATTTTAATTTGCTTCATTTAAGTTGATTTTGTTTTACTTATGTTTATTTGTGTTTGGTTTGATCTTTCTTAGTAATTGTAGTTTCTAATTCCCAACTTTGATTTATTTAGCTTAGTTTTGAATCTTGTAAGTCGTATTGAGTTGATTCTAGGTTCTCATGGATTCGAACTTCAAATGCTCTAGTGATAGAATTTTGGCATTTATATTTTAATTGCTTGTTGTCACCACAGAAAAGAACAAACATCAATTTGGCATCATTGCTAGGGAACCTAGTGCAATTAGCCAATATGATTTTGATTCGAATCAAAACTAGAGACTTGTTTTTTTATTTTGGTTACTAATTGTTTGAGTTTGTTTATCTTTTGTTTTTCTTTAAGGTGTATGCATCTAAAGAGTCAACAATGAGCTGTTCTTGAGGAAAATATGGATTTACTTGCACTTGAGAGAGCAAATGGAAGAGCTGCAAACGAGAGAAGAGCTATAGAAAGAGAAGATCCCTTGATACACCTAGGTATGGATAACCAAGGCAAAAACCAACCAAGAGGGCAGATTGAGCAGCCTCCTAGAGGAGATGTTAATGGAATTAGTGTTTAGACCCGACCACCGGGTTTGCACAACCAACTGCTAGGCCAATTGGGGCTTTTGATGAGCCAAATCTTAGAGAGGTTCAGTATGGGATTCCTACTCCGGTTATAACTATCAAATACTTTGAGTTTAAGTTAAATTTGATCAATATGGCTCAAAATCAACAGTACAATTGGTTGAAAGACATTGTAGGAAAGTCAATATAAATGGCGTGCATGAGGACGCCATTAAGATGATTTCATTTCGTTTTTCTCTTAGGAACAAGGCTTCACACTGGGAAAGAAACATTCCCTCAGATTTGGTATCCACTTGGGACAAGGTGAAGAAATAGTTTGTTACAAATTTCCATCCCAAGCAAAAGATAGCGAAGCTTAGAAACGACATCTTTAGTTTCAAGAAAGGAGGAAATGAGAATCTTTATGAAGCTTAGGAGAGACTTAAGGAGTACACTAGGAGCTGTCCACATCATGGAGTTTCAAAGGAGAATCTCTTAGGTATTTTTCTATAGAGGAACAAATGAGCAATATAGGAGAGCTTTGGACACAACTAGCTATGGGAGCTTTGCAGTTTAACTGCGGTTCAAAGAGAGCAATTGATAGAGAATCTTGTTCAAAGTGAAGCTTGCTATGGAGGAAACAATGTTACAACATTGTTGCTGCTCATGGTTATTTTGGTCGATTGATCTTCCAATAAATGTCGAGCCAAGAGCACCTATATTCCTATATAAAAAGTGGCAGATCAAAAAATCCACAGCAGATCATGTCCTTCAATTCTAGGAACATGAGAGATTCGAATTTGGAGAGCCGAAGGTATAAGGAGCTCAATGACAAGATTAATAAGTTGAGTGAGATCTTTCTTGTGAGTAAAAAACCGATGAACTTTATTGGAGAGGTTGAAGGGGTTCAACAAGGAAGTCAAAAATTTGTTTATGATGGTAGTGATAGAGTTCAAGAAGTTACTTGGGAAATCAAAACAACTACCTAGGGGTTATCAAAATAGCCCATTTAATCAAACTATAGGAACAATAACCTTTCTCATAGAAGCAACAATGTGGAAAACCCCCAAGATCAATACTACCCACCAAGGCACCTCAAGGAAACTATTTTCAACCAAGGAAACATGTATTCTTTCAGGCCAAAGACTCCAATTTCAGGACCACCAAGAGTTGAAAATTACCCACATCCTCCAATTAGTGAAAAAGTTGACATGAGAGCTATGTTAAAGAAAATTTTTGAGGGACGAGTTAAAGGACAACAAGAAACCAATTAAAGGTTGGACAAGATTGAGAGTAAAGTTGACCTTCACTACAATGAATCTCAAGCTAAATTCTGTGAAATCTTCTCTCATTTGAAGACTCTTGACAATCAAGTCTCTCAAATATCATCTACAAGTCAAGGACTAGCTAGTAAGCTTCCAGGATAGCCCGAGAAAAACCCAACGGAATATTGTAATGTCATCATTTCAAACAACAAAAATCAAAGGGAATTAGATGAGATTTCAAAACTCCTTTATGGAGATGGTGAGGAGTATGATGAATGGGTTGCTAAGTGTAGGGATAAAGATAAGAAGATCAAGGAAGTCAAAGGATTGGAGGAAGCTAAGGTTGTTGTGAAGAAGGACAAGGTTTTTGAGGTGGTAGCTAGTGTTTCAAGAGGGACTTCAAGGAAAGTTCAAGGTAAGGTTGAAGAGAGTTTGGTAGATGAGTCTAAGGTTTGTGTTGAGAAAGTCGCTATTAATAAGGCGAATGCACTTGAAGGATTTGAGAAAAGGAAGGAGAAATCCATTGAGCCTCCTCATTATGTGCCACCACTTCCATTTCCAGGCGATATCTACACTAAGGATCAAAAGAGTGCGTTTTTCAAGTTCAAAGGGAATATGAGTAAGATTGGCGTCTCTATACCAAATGTGGACAACTTACATACAATTTCATTTCAAGTGAGATTCATGAGAGCCATCTTGGCAAACCGAGAAAAGATTGAGGAGTTGTTGGCAAATGGTGGAGAGCTTGATCCAGAACCATTAGGACCAAGGATTTTGTCAAAAGAAGGATATCAAGGCACTTTTGTCATTCCTTGCACCATTGGGAAGTTAGCTTTTGATGATGCTCTATGTGATTTGGGTGCAAGTGTTAATATGTTGTCTTTTCAAATTGTGAAGAAACTAGGAGCTGTTGATATGAAGGAGTACACTTCCTATATTTCCTTTGGAGACTCCTCTACTACATATCCGGTTGGAAAGTTGGTGGATTACCCAATCAAGATTGGTACTATACCAACATATTTTGCTGTGGTATAGATGGATCAGAATTGTGAGATCACTTTCATCTGGGATCGACCATTCTTGAGCGCGGATAGAGCAAATATTGATTTTTTCAATAAGAGGGTGGTACTTGAGAAGGTGGATAAGGGAGTTTCAAATCCTATCAAGGCAACGTTGAGCAGTTTTTTTGGAATGGTTGGGTATGGAGAGTTTGGGACTAAGACTCCAAGGATTGATGGAGTGGTTCAACATGGGAACAACAAAGTGGAATCAGTATTTTCTTGATTCAAGGGTGGTCTGACCTATTCTAAGGACGTAGATTCCGCTTTCCGATCTTCCTACTGTATAAAAAGTGGTGAACAACATCAAGCTTGAGACGTAAAACAAATGCACTTCGAAATATCCTTGTACATTGAATTAGTTTCTTTTGATCATATTTTATTGTGTGTTTTGGTGTGTTTTTATGTTGGTCTTGGTGTAGGTGGCAAGAGAGTTGAGGAAATTGTGAAAAAATGGAAATTGAAGGTTAAAAGGTGAAAATTTTGATTAAGCTGGTCAACCATCGGGTCGACGTGAACGGGCCAAGGTAGGTTGAGATTAGTTGCATAAAACCTAAGGATTGTGTACCGGGTTGATAGGAAGGTGATCAACGCATTCGAGAAACTTTCATGTACCGCAGGAAGGAGGTAGGTCGACCTATCGGTCAATGGAAGAATGCTCGATCTCAAGGTCAAGACGTGTGACCCGATGATAGGTGAAGGACTGATGCGGTATGAGGTTAGTTGACCGTTAGGTTGACTAGGAACGGTTTACGGTACGTGAGGCATCAAGCTGGGCCAAGGATACTCGATCGATAGGTTGATATGCAATGCCCGACCCAAAGCTCGTGTAAAGACACAGACCATCAACAATCGACCATGAGGTCAATCCGGTCGGGTCAATGGTCCATACAAGGTAAAAAAAAAATTTCCCTCAAACACTTAGTCAAAATTTTAAAACCAATATTTTTTTTTCACTTCTTCTTCTTCCCTCTCTCTCTCTTCTTCCACTAGTTTATACTCTCCTTTTCTCCATTTTCTCTCAAAAGTTTATTCTTTCACTTCTCACAATTTGAAATTCAAACATTTTCTTCTAGTTATTTATGTTTCTTGTGCATATTCTTCAAGTTTCTTCACCTTTCCATGGCATATACAACTCGAAGGTATGTGAATCTCTACACTATTCTCCATTAAAGATCAAAAAATGTGTTCTCTCAAATGTTGAATTCATGATGAATGGAGCTTGTTAATGTATTGTTTGCCGTAGGAATTGTTTGATATTGGATGGGTCACTCGTTTGGTACCTAAATTCACAAGTTACATGGACAATTTTAAGGTTTGAATTCTTTGAGGGTACAAGCTCCGGTACAAGAAGATAGGGACTCTCTGGAACGCTTGGGTTTTCTCTATATCTAAGAAGAAATATATTATTATGGACATCAAACCACAATCCGCCAACAACCTACTCACTTTCTCTTGGACAAGACACTTGTGAAGATGGGGATAAAGGATGTTATCCATACCTTGCTCAAGAACATGGGTTTAGAGAAGTTTGCACCACTTGGGAACTTTACCTTTCGTGACCTCACTCGTAATTTCTTTGGCACTGTAGAATTGGTCTATGAAGATAAGAAGAATCAAACTCTGAACATGGGACATTTAACTTTCAAGTTGCATGGAGATATTCATCGTATTTTGATAAAAGAGATATGTGAGGTCTGATTTCCCTATGGAAGGAAGGTTAGTTTTGATCTTTTTGCGGATGTAGATGACTTTTGGAAGTTGATTGCTATAGGGTCCATGGCTAAATCACCCAATAATAAGTTGATTAGGAATTTGGCTATCCGAGTCATAAAGGGTGCTTCTAGAAGATAGAAGTGGTGGAGATTAGACAAAGGGAAACTCTAGGTACTTCCTTTGTGAAATCGGTGGTGATGAAGGTGAAGTGATTGACTCGCTCTATCAATGGACGAACAAGAATTCTTGAATCACTGAAACAATCTTAATCCGCATACCAATAGACCAGAAGCATCTCTCACACTTAACATCTAAAGATATGAACAAAAGAGAACAAAGGAATCCATCTAAGACTCTAGTGAACTAACAGAAAGAACTCGGTCTTTGAAGAGAAATAATAAACTTTATTAAATCAATGATCACAGGTTTCTTTACAATGAAATGAAAATGAGCTTTTATAGGCTCAAAGACAACGTCTCTAAGGCCTAAAACAAGAAAGAAATCAAAAACTTAAGAAAACTGGTCGTTGGACAATAATGAGCAAATTGGGCAAAATAAGGGATGTGCGGCCTCCTTTGTATCTGGTCGGGTTAAGGGGATAAGTCAGCTTCTTTGGAACATTCTGATCATCATTGAAGTTGTCCAAATTTCAGAAGTCTTGGTGATAGAGCCGTTGGTGGTTAATAGCACCAAGTGTGAATGCATCCGAATATGGTAAGTATACAAACAAGAGGATCCGCCTGATCCTGTGGCTGCTGGTGCATGGTAAGATGGTAGCATACACCTCTGGATGATTAGATGTGTCTCCTGAATACTTTGATGTCTCTCCTGGTCTCCAAAGTCTTGTTTGTAGCTGATTGAATCCATGAGCTTCCAAATAAAGCAAGTTTAGCATCCTCCGGTTTAGAAACTCAATAACTTGGACATCAAAACCGATAATTATCTGATCCAAAATTTCCCTAATCCGATGTTGAATCAATATTTCATAACAAGTCGGTTCATAGCTTAATTCTACCTGGTTTGGTGACTTTGTACTTAAATAACCTTTAAACCATAGCGAATTTTGGCATCAATCCAATTTTCCTCTCTTCTATGGTTACTTAAGTTTCGAAAACATCTCTTTTTGTTGCTTGATTCGTCGTCGTTTGTCTGGAATAAATTGACTAGTGGTCGTATGTCTCCATCGAGACTATTGAAGATGTTCCAAGTTGTCTCTTCCATATCTTCTTCATATGAACTCCTTTTGAACTGATTCTTCTTCTTAGTGACTCCTTGAAGAGTGGAATTTCTGGAACAAGTCAGTTTGTAGCTTGGTTCTCTTTGGAGCGTCTGGAAAGTCTCTATTAATTTTCGGATGTCCTTATGGTCAATGGATAAAGGTTGTTGAAGTCCATTACTGAGTCCTGCTCAGCAGCTTGAGAGTTTGTTGATTGATTTGGTTTGATGACCGCATCATACCCTCCCTCTTCAAAAGGTTTTGTCCTCAAGTTAAGTTAGATTTTTCAATCATATGAGGGCTGAAATTTTTACCTTGGGTATCATGTGTGTGTTGAGACTCGGCTTTTAGGTTTATTATTGCATCAGGTGGTTCCTCTTTGATAAGTAAAGAAGCAATTACTCCTCTCCATGGTTTGGTGTTGGCTTCCATAGGCAGCAAAGTAGCCTGCTCCGTGAGACCTCTTATGTCACATTTTGTTT
>OVBA01001298.1:11582-46189 GCA_900406435.1 Lepidium aucheri
AACGATCCGCCGGAACAGCCATTCCTCAGGTCAATTCCTTTTCTTTAATTCTAATTGTTTTTTGTCACTTCCGCTAACCCCCAAATGGTTGAATCTCAAAGCAAAACAGAACTAAAATCCGCATATGAAAGCCAAACCAAGATTCTCCGATTTCATCGGATCCAAATTGATTCTAATATTAAACCACCATAATTGATTAATGGTGGCAAGTGATTCGAAGCGTTAGTCGTCAAATGAATGGAAACTTCACAGAAATATAAAGTCACCACAACCTCCAGCGGAAGGGAAGAAGAGAAATTGCCAAATCTGATACTCATATCGACAAACTAAACCAGATTTATTGTCGGATGAATTTGCATGGCGAGGATTCAGATCTTTAAATGATGTGAAACAGCAAAGCTGGAAGATCTCGTCTTTAGCGGAAAGTTACCTAGACTTACCAAATAGGAGCATGCAAGAGAGGATCGACACAAAGTCGGAGAAGATACTTGTAATACAACCAAGAGGATATTCTACATATGAATCGGTAGAGTTCTATCTATAGTTCCTCTCTGAAAAATTTGAAAGAGAGAAGAGAGAGAACGAGAAACTCACCGACTATGTAGAGAGAAAATTCTTTCTTTAGAATAATAATTTAAAAAGAAAAAAAAAACTAACCATTTAACCAAACTCATTTCCGCATTTATTTGTTTATTTTCATCTCCACGGTTTGTACTTCTACACTATTGGAATTAATCCAGAAAAATCCAAATTAAGATCTAACAATTTTTATAAAAAATAATAATAATAAATTTTCTAAAACAATGGTTGTAGCCAGCTCGAGCTTTTTCTCTCTTCTCTCCCGACTATGGAGATGAAGAGTAACCTCCTGGTACAACAATGGTTGTAGCCAGCTCCATCCCCCTAAATTCCATCTTTAAGCCACAATCAATAGCTCACCACACAAGTAGAAATTGAGCCAAGACCACCGCATTCAAAGGTGGAAAGAAAAATAGGGGAAATAGGCAAGATCCTCCTTGGTTTAGAACAAAAACGCAATCTATCGAAACATACAAGAAGGAATCACAAGGAGATAGAAAGAAAATCCAACCAGAGGGTTTATAGTTGATGATCCAAGCTGAAAAAGCAACATGCAACAGGATTTGATAGGAAAAACCGAATTGATCTAAAGACTAGAATATGACTTTGGTTTCTCCGAAGAACACAACAAATACGAGGTGATCATTACAAAGGAGAATTGAAGAATTGAAGACCTTGGATTTACATCCAATCAAACGCCGAGATTTATAGGTAATCAGAAGATAATTCAAGACATGCAAAGGCATAAGCCGAATAAGGAAAGAGGTGTGTGGATAATACCCCAAGGATGTACAAGATTGCTAAAAGAAGGTCAATAATAATGGCCAAAGCAATTGGAAGAGGTTGCGCCTGAGAAAAATAGGACATACAATGAATTTTGGGTGACAGAAAAGAAAAGGGATCACACTATTCTGATCGGTCACAAAAACAGAACAAAGAAACAAAAGAAGACTATACAACCAAGATAATGGTTCAAGAAGGAACTCCCGATAGCCTTTCTTGGTAAGCAAGGTACGATCTACATCACTCCAAGCTTGCGGAAGCTAGGTTGCTAATCATTGGTGGCCACTACTCATTTAATGGGCCTTAAATGGTCATTTAAAACTCAATAACACCAATGATTAGGCCAAAATATTGGTCGATAATCATTACAATAGGATTACGTGCTTAATGGTGCACTCACCAAGAAGCTTCACCACCTCCACACGCTATCCCTATACCACTCTCATGCTCTCCTAAAAACTAATCATTTCAACCTTTCCACACTCCAAACCTCCCTACTTCAGCTAATGACATGCGTCTCACCCCTATACATGCGCCAATCACAACGGACCCATTGCAACAACCGTATCTTCGAGATACTACAAAAAGATTTAGGCGGCGTTGCAATACATGTGTCCAACAGGCATTAGGGGTTCAGATATTATCTCGAAACAGAAGGAATGAGTTGCCAGATGGAAGGAGAGAAGGTGCTTCAACACCAAGTCCACATCTTTAAAACTGAAGCTATCAAACGGAATGACTTCAAACTCTCCTTTACAACTTCTCTCTACCTCACTAAAGTGCTAAGTAAGCTGTCGACGATGGTGGACAACTTCTGGGCGGCCATTGATCAGTTTCACATGGGAAGAAGGGATGACGACATCTACATCCCCTACTATGCATACTATAGTACACAAGAAATGAGTAGGCTAAGCTTGGTGGCTATGCTGTTAAACTATGCGGAACAAGATCTGAAAATGATGGCGATTGATCTCCCACGAGCTTGGCGTATGGATATGAGGGTGTACGGTAGAATCATTGATCATGACTTCGTACAATTCATATTCTCCTCCGAAATGGATCTCATCTCTGTGCTACGTCGCCAACCAATCTCATACAATGGTTGGATTGTACTTGTACAACGTTGGCAACCTATTGAATCTAGTCTTTTCTTCCGAACACTCCCACTTTGGATCCAAATCCACGACCTTCCGCTCCAATACGCGTCACCAATGACAACAAGGTTGATTGCTAGAGCCATTGGAGAAGTTGTGGAAGTGGATGTGCAAAACCATTCGGTGACAAGAGCATCAACCATAAGGGCAAGGGTCAACATAGATCCTTTTGAGAGACTCAAGTTTTTCAAACCGGTGAGGTTCCAAAATGGCGAGCATCTACAAGTTTTCTTCCATTATGAAGGTATCACCAACTTTTGCTTGAATTGTCAAAAGCTCACGCACGACACAACTTTGTGCACGTACGTACCTACACCGGAGGACTACTTGTTGGAAGTGGGAACTAATGAAGATCAAGGGGAGAACTCCTCGCCAACTACTCAATCGATGGAGATCCAACCAACAAGAGCATCTACTTCTCAACCTTTGGTTCCCACACAAAACACAAGGTACCTCTCTCAAACCACAACCAATATAGCTGATGGTATAACAATAATTTGGGACACGGTTAGGGACATTAGGTTGAACAATGAGAACTTCACGACCTTTAATGCGGAAATGGAGCTAGACTTAGCCACAACATCCGACCAAGAGGAAATTGCGTTTCTCATCAATCGTGGAACAAAGAGAAAGCGGTACCCGGATGACATGGAGGAACCAAATTTCAAGTCCCCAAGATCGTTCTAAGACGTGCCCCAAGGTCGTAGCTCCCAAGCAATCTTACTTACTTCTCCGGCAAGAAAGGATGCTTTAGATTTCTATGTTAAAGTTGTGTAATGTTTTTTCTATTTTGGACAAATTTAATCTTTTGGTTGTTTTCAAACCTATGACTTTCATTCGCGGTTTGATCACCAACGAAAAGTTTGTTTTCGTTGGTATTTCAATATCAATATCAATATTTTCGATAAAAAAAAAACAATCTTTATAAAAAAAAAGCCACAAACCTTGTGAAGATAAAGGGAATACAAAAAAAGAAAAGAATAAGGTAGGATGTTCTCTAATGGTCAGAGAGACAAGTGACACACGAATGCTAAGACAACACTTATTAGAACATAACCCACAAAAGGGCTTTGTTCCACGTCATTTCTCTATTCTTCTACTCTAATTGAATATGGTTAATTAAATAATTGTAAAAATAATATGAATGCCTCCCGCACATCTCCTCTCCGTCTTCGGCTCTTCTTCTCTGTTCTCTTTCATGAAGATAAACCTCAACACAGCTGCTTTGATCTTGATCTTGTAGTGAATTGAGAATCAACACAAACTCACTGATGTCTTTAACTAAGCCTCTGCTGCAAAACTGCTGATACCTCTGTTTTGTTTTTGCCCGATTCGGGTTCATTTGTTGTCCTCTACAAGGCGTTTATAGAACAGAACGTAAGCAGCTGAGGTCTTGATCTTTTCTTGACTGATCGGGTGGACGTGACTATCGTCAAAGTCATACCATCGATCACCTCCATGCTGCAAAAGACAAAAGAAGAAAATATCTCTGATTATTTTCCAAAACCTGAGAGAACTTTATCTAGCATCCTTCTGAAGTAAGCAACTATAATCCTCTATGGATCTGGATATCGGCAGTTTAAACAATTGCATATCCCTTTTAATGACATCTGAATCATGGTAATGATTTGGATCCCACAATTTTGCAACATATATACTTTAATTAGATGAAATGTTGAGACATATAAGAGAAAGGTTCTAAATGATTCATCACTTACGTGGACATAGGCAGTGTAATGACCACCTCCCATGCTCCCGTAGTGATTGCTAATTGCATAGAGCATGTAGCGATAAGTTGTCTGACCATTCTTGTAAGAGATGTAGCTTGATAGATCAAGATCATCTAGCGGGAAGTCCACATAGGCCTCCAGCTTGTTCTTCATAAACCGGCTATAAGAAAACCTCTTAAGATGAATAACCAGGATCTCTGGCAACCTCCAGAGATCTAACTTTTTAATGGCTTGCCGGTGCTCTTTGCAGCCAGGACAATACCTAAAACAATTATGACTCATGTTAGGTACCAAAGAGAAAGTCAGGCGCACAAATTTTTTTGACAGGAATCAAGATAAACCCAAAGATGATGATATAAAGAACATACAGCATAAAGAAAATGATTTTTAACTCACCACATGTCATCAGGACCAAGAGGCTCCTCCGTCAAGAATGCTTTAAGGCACTTGTAAAGTGAAACAGTTTCCTGTGGTCTCTTAGTTCCAAATTTCGAAACCTCAGGCAAGGAGCTCAGAAGGCAAGTGTCATAAACGTCTAGCTCTTTTACTGGCCAACGTGCAAGAACATTCACCCGCTTGGATTTAGGATTTACAGGCTTTTCTTTCAGTATTTCAGAATCTATTGAGTTTCCTCTGTCGTCAGTTAGGTAAAGTCTTAACACAGGGTCTGGAAGAGACTCAGTAGTCTCCTTCACATCAGTTGAATTTGTATCCTCAACTGGAGTAGTACCATCAATACTTGCTTTATCAGTCGCTTCATCTTCAATCCGATTGTCAAGTTTCTCTGTAAATAATTCAGTAGGCATCTTAAAGGAACTAAGCAACTTCAGGTATAGGTTCTCCATATCAAATCCATTCTCGACATCATAAAGCCTAGAGACCAATGGGATTCCAAATGCCTTCCAAGTTGGGCTTGATTTCCCATGGATAATCTGCCTGAAAATATTAAAATAATTAAATATTTGGTGCCCACCACACTTAGAATTTTCTTGCAAGACACTACTTAACAGTGGTTAATCTGCACTACCATTTATTAATTGAGCAGTAGCATGATAGAGTTACATTATAATAGAGGCAAGAGCTATACATAATGATTGCTGAGGAAAGTGCATGTAAGAAATGTTAAATTCGTGTTGTTGCCAGAATAAACAAACAAAATATTATCCAAAACCTTCAGGTCAAAGAAAACGGGGCTAGGCGCAATTTGCATTGATAAGAACCTTACTTAGCATTTGAGTTCTATGTAAACTTACTCTTCCAGCTTCTGATGCATAAACACAATCAAAGGAGAATCGTTTGCATCTTTCTTTAATCGATACACAACAAGTTTGTCACCATCTCTGATCAAGGTTAATGAATCAGTAGGCTCATCCAGGAATCGAATTATCCTGTTGTTATATACCTACACAAGTGAAGAATAAAGCAGATAATTTACATCGTCTGTGTTAACAACCCCACCTAGGCATCAAATATAGCATCTACCATATCGAAATATACCTCAGTAACCAGTAAAGTCTCATCCTCTGGTAAAGAGCAGGCAGTGACTAGAGCCTTACGAAGATCCTCAAATTTTCCAAATTTAGGAACGTCGACTGTCAATGAAACTGGCAGGCTACCCCCATCGGCACTCATAATAGTTAACTCCATCGTTCGCATTGATGTGCATGGCAAGGGTAACGATAGGTACATGAATGGGTCAAACATAACAGAAACCTTCTTGCAGATAGGACAAACTAGTGTTGACTTGTATTGGCCCTGCAACCAGAAATGATCTTAGTGTCTTAGTGATCAACAATATCAGAAACTTTCATAGCAATGAACTGAAGAAATAAGATGAGATATCCAGGATCTAAAAGTTCTGACATAGGCAAATGGTTAAAGTGCAGCAAGCATAAAACCAAACGCAAAACAATTCATAAAAACAATTATGTTAAGAGAACAATCCAATAACTTGATGTAGTTATCGACAAGGTAATATCTTCCTTAAGAAACTGAACTGACTAATCTGAAGTAAGAAATCCAAACATATGCAGCCTATATCCAAATGATACGTAAACCTACAACTTGGATGCCAGTATACTACACAGCTCGAGCGATAAGATATTTCGCAAGCAGGAGTCAAACTAAAATTTTCTAATGCACAAGTCAAACCTATTCTAAGAGTTATTGCCGGCAGAATTATATAAACAATTTAGGAACCTGAAGATATTTACTTGGCACACATCAACAATTATTGAATCATTACGAGCCACATGATTTCGCCAATATTCATCAGCCACTTCTTCGTCCGGACGGCCATCTCCATCTTTTGCTTCCACATAAGGCTTGTTCTTTACACGGTTCAAGTCCTCGTGAAGTCCATCTAACAAGAAAGCTAAAAGTTCCTGCAACCAAATAAAGAAACCTGAACACATGAATGGGATATCCCGATATGCTTAATGATGAGAGACAGGAAGAAACATCAGGAAGGCTCATGCAGTTCAGATGCTATAAACTGAAGTGTTTTCCCTAACCTGAGAATCGTGCTGATTAAAGCCACTAAACTGAGGGGCAAAACGAGCAAGTTTTGCTTTAAATGTCCTTGGGGCCACTGTTGATGCCCCTGGAGCCCACAAACTCCTTAACAAGTCACCGAATGCCAAGGCAATCTCACCCTGCCAAGAAGAAAGTTTGGTGAGGCTAACAAGAAACAAGAGTATAAATTAATTCTCCACCAAAATTAAACATATCTATACAGAAAGCCATAGATTGGCATACTTTCATTCCCAATGGGTTGTCAAGATTTATTTCTTTACTGTACTCTCCGAGAAAGAAGTCAACAAGCTTTGGTGTGTGAGCTAAGCACTGGAGGGAACTGTTCATAAAACAAGTATTTCCTAGATTCTGCAAGCCTGTTAACCCTAGAGTTCCAGCTTCTCCAGCTTTTCCCAGAAAGCTCAAAGAGTTACTGCGTCCAAATTTGAATATTGTGCCACCATTACTAGTAGTCCCATTGGTCTGCTGTGTGGAACCATCTTCCTTTTTAGATTCCTTCACTTTTATGGAGTCTGATAACCCATAAACCTGCAGCTCTAGGAGCATCTGTTGGACCAAAAGTAATGACGGATAAGATACACGACATCAAGGAAATAAATAGACAAAAAAAAGTGGGAAAGGGAAGGCACGTCTGAAATAAGGGGAAAGCAATTTAACTTTAACATGCTATGATGCAATATCTGCATTCACTCAAACAGCATCACACTTACTTCCTGATCTGCCTGTTGTTGACAATCCTTCGAATTGCTCACATCAGTTTCGAAAAACAAGGTCGTTTGGCCAGAAATATCCCAAATGCGCAACTATAGAATCAAAAGCACCCATATAATTAGTAACTATATAAATACGTATCAAAAACATTGGTTGTACCACATACAACAACATATAGCATGCATAAACTGACATGCATATTGTGTACATTGTAGGTAGAAGATCAGGCATGGACCACATTACCTGCTCAGAATCCAAACTGAATATCTTGCATGCTCTTCTGAAGCACTCAACTGAATTGTCCTGCATGAGGGTAAGCATTAGATTGACACCATCAAGGCACTAGATCGGGCAAACAAAAAAGATGAAAGTCTGAAACACCTTTTTGCAAATTTTAACCGCCAATGAATTAGTTTCCTGCAAAACAGAGAGCCTGAGTTGTACTGGATAGACATCACCTCTGTCAACTCCTCCAGCTGAGAAACTTTTTACGCTTTTCTCAGTATTTTTATCATCATGATGCCTGGAAACGAAAGAAGTCACAAGTCAAAACTTAAGGAATCACCTTCGTCTTTCAGAAGGTATAATATACAGGAAAACCAAGCATAGATGCGAAGGTTACCAACTATATTGCAAGTATATAGTAGTACCATAATCAAAATTTTGCATCATATTTGGAAACTTTGTACTATGTTCCTACCATGATTAAACTTTATACATTTTATCCGCAATCATCCTAGTACAAACTTCTAATAAAGGATTTACACAGGATAAATGTCTAATATATATATATATATATATATATATGCAAATTCTACTTAACGTCAAAAACTAAGAAGTTCCTAATCTACCTCAGCATCTTCTTCACAATTCCATGGAAAAAAACAGATACTGAGGTGAGTCAAGATAAATTGCCATTTGTTGGTTGAAATGAAAAGGATAGTTATAAAGACCATCATATATGCATTGAGGAAACAACATGTACCATTTGAGTGCCTGCAGCCACATATCACTTGAAACCAAAGCAAAGTCTCTGCCTGAGACGCTTGCTTCTCCCGTTTCACCATTCGGTAAGGCATCTCCTTCTCTCCTCAGATCGAACAAAATATCTGAGTTGAAGATGTTATTTATCAACTTCATTGGGCCTCCATAAGACGACCCAGTTGTTGCTGTATACAAGACCTCCTTCTTCTCAACTGATTCAGCAGGCGTTGAATCTTGAGCATCTTTCCACCACCTGAAATTCAAGTTCGAATATAGCCTTGCCTAACTGAATGATTTTGTAATACCATTTACAAACTTCAAATTCCACCACATAAAATCATATAGTGAATCCAAATCGCATTCATTCGGTATTTCCACTATCAGCTAATCAATACAATACATCGCAATAAGCTCAAGCAAGGAGCAGATTTACGACATTCATCCCTATGAATCGAAAAGGATCCATAATTCCTAAGATCAAATTAAAATATTAAACTCCTACAAGATTCAATCTCAACCCATTCGAATCAAACTTCCCCAGTACTCGGATGTGATTCAGATTCGCCGAATATTCCAATCAAAAGGAATATAGAGGACATGGAATAGAACGATACAAAGGAGAAAGAGAAAAAGAGGATGGAGAAGAGATAACCTCAACGGGACGAAGTAGACTCTCTGCTCGTCGTTGAACGAATCGATCCGCTGAGTTGAATCGGGAGATTCCTCAGAAGATACCTCGTTCATTGTTCCTCCGCACAGGATTGACAAAAGCAAGACTCGCAGGTTGATAGAGATGATGAATGATAATCTTCAGGCAATCCAGCTTCTGCTTCTGCTGTACCGCAGGGCAAACAAAAAAGGAGAGATTTGGCCTACGAATTTTTTTATTTTTTTTTGAAGGAAATATATGTGTCTCTCGTAAAAATGATTTTGGGAAGGAGGGAAATGCATATGATTAATTTTTATTTCGCAAAGTTATAAATGAACCTTAGCAAAAAAAAAATACTTCTCTAATTTATGTTTACGTGTATATTGGACAATTATAAATATCCTTATTCTACCATATATTTGTGAAGAAACTATTTTTTTTTGGTAGTGTTGTGAAGAAACTATTTACACAAACATATTTAACCTGTTTTCTGTTTTTTCTTTGCTTTTTACTCAATTATTTTTTTAAAGAAAAATATTTCATTGTCAAATTCTTCTTAATCGGGTGGTTATTATATATGCAGCTTAGACATTAGAGTTAGATTCCACTCTAGTATATTTAGAGGCCAAAAAGTAAATGTTTTAGGGCTTAAATAGAAGATTTAAATTAAACCAATCTTTTTTTAATTTGATTTAGACTCTGAAATATAATTGGTTTAATTTAAATCTCATAAAAACAATTTGCTTTTTAAAGCAACAAAACGAAAGCAATTATCAATTAAATTTTCCCAATAGGCGTACTTTTGTTTTAAAAAAGCAAAAATCATTTTATGAGATGTAAGCTAAACCAATCATATTTCAGAGTCAAAAACAAATTAATATGATTGGTTTAGTTTAAATTTTTTTGGAAGATTTTTTGAAAGCAAAAAACCAAAGCAATTCCTATCAGGCATGAATTTTGGATTACAAATCAAGTCTTCTTGTTGATCTGAATATTGGGTTATGTATAACACAAACAAAAATATTTACTAGATATTGTCTGTTTTTTTAGATGTATATCTTCTTGTTTGTCAAACTAATAAATCAAATCCATAGATACTATCAACCATATTACGACTAATGCGAGTCATATTCCGATTTAAAAACTGCAAAAATGATTTTCATATAACCACGTCTAAATTTTCCTTTCAAATAATACTGTGTTTTTTTTTGTCAAGTTATAGTTGCTGATAATTTAGTAATTCTGTATAACCTCGAATCTAATTTTTATTTGGAAAGTAATTATGTCTGAAAAGCTAAATTGATCTATAAAGTCAGAAAAAGTGAGTGAAATCTCAATCTCCCTAAATCACAATAGGTTCAAGTAAAAATAATATCAGATCAGTAAAAACGTGAAACTGTGTCGTAGACGGTCCCAGCAGGGTACTGACCCCTTGACTCGAACCCGTGATCTCTGCTTCCTCCCTGAAACCTAGCTCTCTCTCCATATGCTTCAAACCGATCTGAGCCATACGATCTGGATGGTGCATCTGCTACTACTGCTGGGTCTTGAGCATTGGCAATGTAACCTTGGGGATGGCTAGATGGCATTAGATTAGCTGGACCAACTGAGCTTGGATGGTACTGATCCATCATCCCCATGGCATGTTGCTTGTATTGTTGCTGCCTAGCTTGTGATTCTTTCCTCAGGATCTCTTCTCTCTTTCCTGTGTACCGTGCTCTGAGTGTAGCTAACTGTTCTTCATACCGAGTATTAATGGTGTTTATTTTCTGTGGTACACATTTCAGATCAACTTATTAAAACCCAAACCAGAGCGTCTTAGTAGCAGGATTTCCAAATTGTTGCTAACCTCTCGATGTCTGGCAATCTCTGCATCCTCTGCTTTGATTTGATCTTTTGCTAGTCTTGTTATATCATCCATGAACTTCTGTTCAAGACCTTCAAATGTCTGAATCCCACGGATATTCTCATAACCAGGCTTCGGATTTTCCTGGTGTTGTGGTTGAGCTCTGAAGTCACTGCCTTGCTTCTCCATTCCTGATTTTGGATCCATTTGGCCGCGGTAATATGGCCTCGAGGAATCAACACCTTGTCCTGTGTAAACAGGATACTGGAATGAAGATATAAAACCTAAAGCTCCAGAGACACTCAATGCATGATCTACATAAGGAATTAAATCATTTTCGTCTATCCTCTTTCAATTTCCGCAAATACCTTAGACTGAGCTAACAGTCATCTCATCTCATGAAAAATGTCGATGAAAAGCTCACCCACAAAACGAACAATTGTTGGTCGAAATAACAGAAAACTAAGCCATATAGGAGTATGAGAATTGCTTGGTACAGTAGCTTAGACATGAATTGTTGAATTTAGTCGGCGCAGTAGATAAGGACTTACCTTCATTGTAAATGGCAGTTGCCATTGGTCTTGACATATTTGGGCCATCTCTTTCCCATCTCCATTGACCCTCTGCTTGTGAATCTGAAAATGGCTGATCCCTCTCAGGCGTGAATGCCTCTAATTGACCTTGAAAATCAGAATGTGAATTCTGTATCTGTCCAGCTCCATAGGCATTGGCAGGTGAGTCCGTAAAGTTTCCCTGTCTTCTCATTTTTACTTCCTCTCAAACCTGACCAACAAAGTAGACCACTCAGAACGAATATCAGCTACGTTTTATGACAAGCATATTACAGTCTCTAATACCAACTAAGAAGTAGGGATATCTTAAATTAACCAACAGAAAACCACAATCTAAAATGTTGCCATCATTCAGCTAAGTTTGAATCCAATGCATCAATACAAAATCGATTACAGATACTGTACATCATCTTGCAAAACTAATCCAAAGCATCTATCCTATGTAACCACTCATGGTATAAATCGACATCTCAATACGAAGGAGTAAGTCATAACTGGAGACGCCAAATGTTGTAAGCATGACAATGCCCCCGCAAAGCTTAGTTAACAATCCCAAAGGGCTTTCCACAATATGAAACCAAACAACCCCATATCATTGATCCATGAAAAGCTACAGTCTTCCGATAAAGTCTCTCATTGCTACAGCACTATCAAGCAAACCCAAAATTTGGCAGCAGCGACTCTTTAGGTGCTTACATTTAAATAAGAACTACAACAGGAACCCAATTTGCAGGCAAAGTAAAGGAAGATAAACCCCAGAAAGTTCCACAGCTAGCTGACAAGAGGAAATATAGAGGCAAACATAAGGATTAATCAAAATTATAATCTTTAGAACTCAGCAATCTTGAATTCATATTTACAAAAAAGACAGTATCAAATTTTTCCTCTCACAGTTATCAGTCCCAGGGATAAGAATTTCTCAAGAGACATTTCAACAGGTAATTGGCGAGCACAATCGGAAAACGAAAATTGAATCTCCTAAAAGCAAAAGAAAAATCGATTGCGAGATCATAACAATAAGGATTAAAAGCAAACTTGTTAGCATAACTTACAGAGAACCCAAAAAGGAGAACTAACTTGGTGAGTAAAGGAACAATGAAATTTGAGAGTTTAACGTACCGGAAGACGAAGCCACTCAAGTGGATGAAGAAGGACCTGGAAGAAGAGCGATTTACAATTTTGATTTTGTGGTATCTGGCAATTGGATCGCCGGGTCGGATCTATGCCGTAAATAATCGGCAATTTAAGGAGCGCGTGAAAGTATTATACACGCCCACGCGCATCGAAGGGAATGGATTAGTTTTGTCAACTCAAAACAAATTCACAAAAGAGGAAAACTATTTACAAAGCTTGAATTATTAGTGGATTCTCAAATACCACGTGCAAAACATCAATTTTATGATAAAGGATATCATAATTACATGGAGGAGAGAAAGAATTAAAAAAACTATTCAACGTGGCAATTATGGTATGGTTGGAGTGTTGGCTACTCATCTTGATTGAGAAGAATCTTCAAAACATCTACACAAAACATCTACACAGTGGATTGCTATTTCAATTTATTTTTAATAGTGATTTAATAGGCATTCCATCGACCAAAGCAACACTTTGACCTTGCAATATAGAGCAAATTGGCTTCAACGAACACCAAATGCACCCATGCAAACTCCTCAATCAAATCAGGGAAACAAAACCAACTCAGACATGAGAGAAAATTAGAGTCTTTCCACGAACCATCCACAAAACACAGATACCTATGAAACTAGGATTACAAGTAAATCGGTTTGTCACAGTTGCCTAAAGTAGTGAAGAGCTTACAGCCCTGGAGGGGGGATCCTTGAAAATCTCACGCCTAGCATTAGACCATTCCAGAACATCTGCCTCTGCCCCTGGAGAATAACTCTTGGATCCTTGTTCACGCCTCAAAAGCAATTTTCATTTTGCGTTTTTTAGATGTGTCATAGAATACAAGGAAAAACTTAATATTCAAATTGTTAGGAATTCGCAAAAAAAAAGTCTAAATTTGATCATATCGGCGCTCTAGGTAAAATATCACGTGCAAAAAGATTCGAGAGTGCCCAAATTTGGAAAGCAGGAGGACATCCAAAAAAGACATGGTTGATCGCCTCCTCATCTACAGTACATATACTACATGGTGAATCAAATTTTATCTCGCAAGTTGTTCTTAATTGCAGTACAATCAGAGAGGGCTTGCCATAGGAAATGCTTAATTTTGAAAGGACAATCTAACTTCCAAACTTAAGCTTGTAAAGACTAGAAATTTGGACCATAACTCCCCACCTCAAGAAATGAATTCGTCTCCTTAGTGTGATATCCAGATTTTAGTGTGTATCGAACCATCTTAGTAAAATGTGAAACCCAGTAAATGATTTTTGGTCTCCAAGGTATTACTATCCCCAGAATGATTTGGACACCATTTGGTTTTAGAAATTGTTGTAATAAAACCTCACGTTAAGTACTGGAAGCTGAGTCGATAAACTGATATACTGTAAGATTTGGGTAAAGTTAGGATCTATCCCTAATGTCGGTCTTAGGGTACATCGGTACGGATCTCGCCACACCAAAATTGATTTGTCATCCCTAATTTTCCTTATAATGCCTTTACTAACTAAAGATCAAACCAACAAGATACTCCTCTATACATACAATGGGAAGATGTGTTAATTGGACTTATTGGACAATCACTATAAGAAAATAGGGTAAATTTTGACCAACTGTTCTGACCAAAAAGTATATTTTGATCTAAAGTTAGTCAAAATGATGGATTTTTTGAGATAATTATCAACATATACTTTTTGTCAAAATAATTGGTAAAAATTTAGTATGTTTTCTTGTAGTGAATTATTCTTATAATATCTCTCTTTCATTACATTGGCAAATAATAAGTCTTGATGATCCACTAATCGTCATAGCTGCTTTGCCAGCAGTGATGAATTGAACTTCTAGAGTTTGAAATCCTAAACCACCTTCCTTATTTGGTTTACATAATTTTTTGTCATTTCATCCAATGGACCCTCTTCAATGTTTTAGAGTTTGTCAACTAGAAATCCGAAATGGCTGAATTTAATTTTATTATTATCGACTTTGGTAGTCAAAAACAAAACATAACATATGTCGGTAATGTGGTATGAATATATTTAATTTAAACTTTATTTCCTCCTTTTGACAGGAATTTTGAAGACCAGATATTAATTCTTTCCTCGAACTTTTCCCGGACAAAAGCAAAAAAATTTGTTTTAACACTATCGATGACTTCCGAGAGGCCCATGTAAGAACCCATATCACATAAAATATAAAGCTAAACCAATAGTAACCAAGATAGAAAACATAAACTTAAGATTAAAACCCATAGCTAAAGTCTTAGAGAAGCTAAACAAAAGCAAATAGAAGCTAGAGGAGTTGAAGTAGACATTGGCTATAATAGTACGAGAAGAAAGCTTAGAAGCTTCATGGGTGTTTATTTGAAGATTAAGCTTCAAAATCAGGATAATGTTTCCTCTTTGTTTCTTTGTTAATGAAAACTTGTACCTCTTGTTGAGACAATTTTGTTGCCAAATAAATCATGGCCGTGTAGTTTCTAAACTCTTCATTTTGATTCATGATGTTGGAAATAGTGTCCTAATAGTGTGGTAAAACCATCAAGTCTGTCAGCGACTGAATGTGAAAAATATGTAACCTCACCTTGTTGGATAGCCAAGGAATCAAAGTTAGGTTCTTGAGATTGTTGCTCCATAGGTTAGTTAGAGTCTTGTGTAGGGTTTCCTTCATGGTTCCTTGGGGATGCAGAGATGTAATAATCTGATGGGAGTAGTGTATAGGTGCAAACATAGGAATCATGGTTGAGTTTCTGACAATTTAGACAAAAATGGGAAACTGATTCATAATGAAAATAAACTTGCACTTGATCTCCCTTTTGAAATCAAACATTTTTAAAGAACTTGAGTCTGTCATATGTGTTGATCTTAACCCTTGCCCTAGCCAGCGCAACTCTTGTAAGGTGAGGAGTTTTGAACATCAACTTCCAAAACCTCACCGAGAGATCTTGCTATTAAGTGAATAGTCATACCTAAAGCATGCTGGAGAGAGAGATCGTGGATTTGAATCCATATTGGGATTGTTGTAAGGAAGTTGCTTGTCGCATGAGGTTCCCATCATTGTAACACCACTAACCTGCCATTGTAGGTAACGGGATGGCTTCGAAGAACAGAGATTAAGTCCACATACATTGTGAACAGGAACTGAACATAGCCTCAATCTATAATGCGTCTAGTCACACTAGTCTCTATACCCCCATTGTTTAGGTAGACCTTCTGCCATTTCTGCGAGATTCTACTCCATGTAGTTCAGTGGTTTAGCAACAATGCTCATTCTGCTTATTTCCAGTGTGGAGGAATATGAATAGTGTGGAAATTAGATATCAAGATCCATACAGCTCATGTAGAATTGAGCAATGGCTAACCAAAGGTTGTTATCCATATTGTGAAGTGTGCAAGTTTTGATTGAAGCTATTTAAGAAAATCCTCCGCTTTTTAAAGATCTGGCAGACGGAGAACATAATCATTTTTATTCTCCACATGTAGCTTGATATGTGGACTCTATTTTGGCACTGTAAACCAGCCAATGCATGTCTTAATGGAGGTTGTCGCCGTCTAGATCTTTCGAGATAACAAATCTGAATTTCGCAGATTTGGGGAAAAACTTCTTATAAGATTGTATACTCTAGCTCTGCCATGTATTGGACTAAGGTTGGCTTCTCTACACTGAAGAAAAGATTTTCTAGTACAATGTAGGGGTTTATAGGGTTGTGATGATGCTTAACATGATAAAATGATGATTAATATTCTTAATGTAAAGTAGGTTTAATTAAGGTTAAATATGATGTTAAAGGAGTGAGGTTGGGCTTAATTAATAAAGAAGGAATGTCTAATGATTGTGGACAAGTAAACAAATTAATAGGCCAAAAAATAGGGAAACTTAAATGGTAGTTATTAGTGCGAGTAATGGTACGGGAATATATTAAATAGGGTGATCAAAGAGGAGCTAAAGGGAGTAGTTATGGGGAGAGGTTGGAGGTGCTAAGAATTAAAGTGGTTAGGGTTCAGAATCCAACCTGGTAAACCTCTGCCAATATAATCATTGAATCTTCCTTCATTGATGACGCTTTGAGCAATGTGTAAAGCGCGTTTGTGGTTTACATGAGATATTGCAGTAAATAAGAGGTCTTGAAAGCATGCTTGGAGGTGCTTGCATGATTTTGAGGTAGTGTGTGAATCTTGGCCACTTATTTGGACTTGTAATTCCTTTGAAAAGTGAAGAGCTTTCAATGAGTATGAGGATCGAGGAGATATATAGTTCCTTAAGACTTTGGAGAAGCCAGATCAATCTTGCAAATTCTAGTTCTAATTGAGAGCATACTTCAGGTAGTACATGTCTAGCATGTAAATAAGTGTGATTATCCATTTTCTCTATGATCCATGCTCCCCCATATAGTTGTGAGCCTTTTTTCCATCATACCTTCCACCAAGTTGTGTATAATTTATTTCTAGAGGTTGCTCTAGCTGTGAGATGGGTTAGAGACCAGTTTAGGGAGTATGTGCTTTGTTGTTTTTGTAGTAGTTCAAGCCATAATTTAGCTTCTCCTAAACTTTCTCGCATGAAAAGTCTTAGATCTTGATTAATTTCTTGAATTACTTTGATATTTATTCTTCCATATGTACCATAATATCCATGGATACGTTGATCGGATGTCATTCGGTACTTGAGTATTAATGCTTACAAGCAAGAGGTGGGAAAGTTTGTCGTTAGTGACCTGGGGTAGAAGCTATTAACTAGAGTAGAGAAGTTTGATAGCCTCCAAATTTGTAGCGTTTGTGGACATAGGAATAACATATGATTGATTGATTCATTTGATGTACAACATATAGTGCATTGACCAATGTAGTAATTGATCTAGCATAGAGCTGTGATCAAAAAGCCAAAACTCCTGACAATGCTCTCCACGTAAATAACTCGATCTTATTAGGTGCTTGGAGTTTCCAGATTTTCTTTTTGATGATGTTTTCATGGTTGCAATGATTTGGTAGAACAATATTCCCAAATGCATTTGTATTGTTGCTTAGCCAATATCCACTCTTGACAGTGTAGAAGTCTGATCTGTTATAGCTCCATACCATGAATCATTCTCAGATAGAGCTGGTGTTATTGAGCATATTCTTGGGATATCTAAGGGATATATTTTATCATTAAGTTGTTCCATACACCATCCTGATGGTACGAGAAGATCAATAACAATGAGACCAACATTGTAGATTGAGTCTCTACTCAGAGGCAGTCGTGGATGTTTGTCTTGAATCCAATTGGTGATCCAAACTAACGTATCTAAGCATTTAAAGAGGAGATTTACCTATTTGTTTAATTAGGTATTTGGAGAGGAGATTTTTATCGTGTTGTATACTACACCAACAATACAAGGATTTACGGCCTACCATATTGTCTACAAAAGTTGTTCTAATGTAGTAGATTGATTTGAAAGTTTTGGCTAATAAATAGTTAGGAGAATTAAGCAATGTCCATGTTTGTTTCGCCAAGAGAGCAGTGTTGAACTTCTCAATACTCCGAAATCCCAACTCCCCATTTTCTTTTGCTTTACACATTTGCTTCCAAGAAATACGAGCTAATTTTTGTTGTTCTGCATTGTTGTTCCACTAGTATGCTCTCATAGTACTCGTTAGCTTTTTGCTCTGTGTTTTGCTAAGTTTGAAACAACACATAGCATATATTGGCAAGGCCATATCCACTATTTTCAATAAGGTTTCCTTTCCTCTCAGAGATAGTGATTTTGAGTACCAATTATTTATTCTTTTCTGTCAGTAATGAAGTGAAGCAGATTTGCCTTAGAACCTTTAAAGCATTAGGCATACCAAGGTATTTGCCTATTCCTTGTGTAGAGTGAATATTCCGGATGTTCCTGATATTGGTTTATGTGCTCATATAGGATTTTGGGGCCAAAAGTGATCTCCGATTTTGTAAAGTTGATGTTTATACCAGAGACTTATGCATATGAGAGTAAACAATCTCTCAGAACTGTAGCTTGAGTTGTTGCTTTAGAAATGTCAGTCTTGACCATCATTTAGTTGGACTGTCAGATCCTGTTAGTATGAATATGATGGAGGATTTCATGTGCTATCAGGATATTATCCGTGATTAGTTTGCTAGGTGTAAATGCACCTCGAGAGTCTGATATAATTTCAGGCAAAGTGGTTATAGTCTACGAGTTATGATTTTGAGACTATCTTGTAGATCATAGAACAGAGACTGATAGGCTGAAATTCTATCATCTGAGTTAGCTTGTCAGTTTTAGGTATGAGACTAATGTACGTGTAATTCCATTCAGTTGGGAAAGTACCCTAGGCAAAAACAGCTTGAATATCCTCAGTTATATGCTGACCAATGATGTCCCAATATTTTTGGAAAAACACTACAGTCATGCCGTCTTGTCCAGGTGCACTTTCAGCTCTAATCTTGAAAACCGCAGCTTTGACTTCCAAAGGAGAGACTAAGGCCAATAGCATTGAGTTCATGTGAGCCGTGATCTGTGGTTCTATGTGTTGTGTTAAGGTGTGCAAATTTTTTGGCTCTGATCGATGTATTAAAGAGTATGCTAAAATCGTGGGTTGCGATTGAGCCTTTGGATCCTTTGAATACTGGAGGTGTACTAAATTATCTTGGAGGCAACAAATCTGATTTGAGACTCGTTTATGATTAACACAACTGTGGAAGTATTTGGTATTTTTGTCTCCTTCTGTTAGCCATTTCTCTTGAGACTTTGTTTCCAAAAAACTTCTTCATCTCTGATTTGCTTTTCTAATTCACATTTGATGTTGACCATTTTATCACGATGTGGAATGGTTTTGCGTAAGTCTGCTTCTAAATATGTTCTAAAAATATCAATGTTGAGAGCATAATTGAGGGTTTTTTGTATTTTTCCATGTAGAAATACATTTCCTATAGTTGTTGATTCTCTCATAGATAGTAGTCTTTATGTCCTTGTTTGGAAGGTTTCAGTTGTGAAAAATTATTTTTGTGAATCCTTTGTTGGTAGTTCATCATTTATCAAAGAAGAAACGCTTTGAGAAAATGTAGCTTTCAGGCGTGAAAGATGTAAAAATTGGCATGTGATCAGATCCCATGATGTCCATATATGTAGTGTGAGTTCTTGGAAATAGTTTCAGACATTCAAAAACGCTTTGTCCAACCTCATTTGGATCCATTGATTGTATATCTGTCTCATCCAGGAGTAATATGGCCATGAGTTCTAGAATTCTTGCATCTCACATTCCTTAATTAGGTTTCATAAGTGTTGACATGATCTATCTGGTCCTACTGGACCTCCAAGTGTCTCATAATTGTGTAAGATCTCATTAAAGTCACCAATAATTGTCCATGCCAATAGCCTAGAGCTACTAATCTGATTGATTTAATTCCATACTTGAATCCTAAGATGTTGAACTGGATGGCCATATATGAATGAAGCATATATTTTGTGCATACCAATTCTTATGGTGGTATGATGTGCGCATTGGCTTGATGCACAACTATGTCGTCTATGCGTTTTCATAAAACTGTCAGGCCACCACTTAGTCCAATGGAGTCTATAATATAAAATTTGGCATAACCAAGCTATTTTGTACTGATATAACATATTCCTTAGTATTTTTGGTCTCCATGTGGAACAGAAAGTTTGGAAATAGCTTTTTACGTATTTCATTGAGACGTCGAACTGTCAGGGTGCTCCTCAGTCCTTGACAGTTCCAATTGAGTATACTCATTGTTCTACGGGTGGCTTTAGGATAGCCACCAGACATGGTGTGAGTAATGCCGCTACACTTTCATTAAGGTTTCCTTCCAGGTCTTGTATTTTCCTCTTCTTTATATGGATCTTTTCTCTTGGTTTTGTGTCCATTGTTGACCCTATGTTATCTTCAAGCTCAAGAATTTTGAGAATTGGGTTGGTTGTGGCTGTGGATCTCTTAAAGATGTTATGATTTTGTTATCTCCAGTCCTTTGTTACAGCTATCAGACCCTAAGAATGAACAATGTGGTTGAGTGCAACCTGAGTGTTATGGACTTATCTTTAGTAATTGGCTCTCGTGTCTATTCTCTCTTAAGAATTGGTGTGTGTTACTCAGCCGTGTTGTGGTACTCAGCTCTGTTGAGCCATGTATCGAATGTTGGTTTGGTTGTAGTGAGTCAGCCTCACCATTTCCAGTAATGGTATCTTGAGTATATTTGGTTAACAACAGTGGTGCAGAGTGGAGGTGCTTGACTTCACTGGGAGTTGGTGTCGCTGAGCACATAGTTTTTTTGTGAGGTCTCTTTGGAGATGAATGTGTTGTATTTTGATTAGTCATTTGGCTGTGAATGTTCAAAGCCGGTTTGGTTGTGGTGGTATCTTGGGTGGCCTGGTACTGTTTTTTCTCCAGAGGTTCACTAAAGTTGCCAGTGTGTGAGCCTACATTTGAAGTGGTATTAGTGCTCTGATTTTTCTGGGGTTTAGCATCCGGTTTGAGTGAGTGTGTGGGAGAGTTCGAATGTAACCATGAGTAATGAGCCTTATCATGGCTTAACCTATAACAGAAGAAGCATGATTTCTTTATTCTTTCATATTAGAATCTGATCTTGATGATTTTTCCATCTGAAACCTAAATGTTCTATTTGATCAAAGTGGATCATCAATATCATATAGGATCTTAACTCTAATGTATTCATGGAGCTGTGTATGATTGTCATCATGATCAATCTGTAATACCTCACCTAGAGTTCCTCTCATTGCTATAAAAAGGTCTTTTTACTGGAATGTTGAAAAGTCTTATCCAAATTGGGACTTTGGTCATGTTTGTTCTTCCTGCATGTCGTTTTTCCGGTCCATAATTATACCCCATTCATCAAAATTCCATAATCCAAGCTAAATGATAGAGAATAGAGATTCTTTAAAAGGAAAGTTGAATTGGAAATGATTTTGGGATAAAACTGTATCAATGATTTTGGAGTGGGTTCTCAAAATGCAAGGCATTGTTAGCATGACTTTCGCCATTAGCTGTTGTTTGGGGTTGAGGTTGAGCAGTCGACCAATAAGGGTGAATTGATGTATGTGAAGAATAAAATAATGTCCAGCAATCGAGAGATTAACCGGATCTTCTTCCCATATATTTATTGATTGTAAAGCCTCCTAAAACGGAGGTGAATCCAAGGGGATGGTGTGGGTGATGTGCTAAGTAACTAAGAGTTTGGAGTAAACGATGATGTGAGAGCTATCTAACAATTGTTCTGTGAATAGAATTTCTTCTCTATCCAAGGAGACTTAAAAGAAAGTGGAGAATTGAACATGCAAAAGATTAAAAAAGGCTGGGAATGGAGCTAGACTTCGTTGAGGGAGGAGAGGTGATTCCGACAATATAACCGGCAATAACCAAGGTTATTCCAGTGACTATATTCCTACTCGCTATCAGCTGAGAGAGAGGAGGATTCTTTATACACAATCTAATATTATTAATAGATTGTGTTATTTATGACTTTAACTATCTATTATATCAAAAAAATGGTGCGTTAAGGACAATAAGTTTGAATTTGTAAAGAATATACTTTAAAATCTTTGATAAAAAAATTAATTATGAATGAATAAAAAATTGATAAATTACTTTTTAACCAACATTAGATAAAACCTTTAATAACTAATCATATTTAATAGAAAATTTAATAAATTTTTAACAATTATTTTCACTCATACTTTATTTTATCGTATTATTAAAATATATAAATATACTACAATCACAAATTTTCATTGATCCCCTTTATGGAAAGACAACCCCTCTTTCCTCCATTAATTTGGAGCATCCGATCAGTTATGTGTATAGCTTCATAACGTTTATCCATTCTTCTTCTTACTATAAAATTGCTAAAAATAGTTTGGTGGAGTTGGTGTGAGGACTTCCAAACATTCATGAAAACTTTTTTGATTTTTATAGCCAGTTATCTATATGTTTCTGTGTTTACCATGTTTATAATCTCACATTTGTGGTGTATTTCCCTTGCTTTTTTTGTGTACTTGTAACAGCTTCTTAATTAATCAATATATTGAAGCAACCTTTTTGACAAAAAACAATAAAATCGAAACAAACTTAGTGTTATACAGCAAAATGCAACTTCAGCCAAATCACAATTGGAAATTGCAACCATTCCGACTGTAGCATCCGTATTAGGCTGTAGAAAATTTCGGTTTTAGCGAGTTGTTGATTCGGTTAAAAATTTGAAAATATTAAATTGTCGTATAAATTCACCGGATATTTTATTAACGCCTTTAAGCCTTTATTATTATATTAAATCAATATTATACGATACAGATAGTAGCAGAATAACGAAAATTTTCCAAGAGCTATTTTCAAAAATTAAATATATAAGAAATCGATAGAAACCAATAAATTCTCGAGAAAAACTAAGTCTAAAAATTGTTTAAAAAACAGAAAAATGGTAAACTCGAAAGTTACTATCCCAAACTTAGAAGAACAATGTCTCTACAAAACAAACAAAGCAGTTGTGGATGATGAAATCTTGTGTAGTAAATAGATGTGTCTCACAAATGAAGAATATAATTTCTAAACTAGAAGGAATTATATCTCAATAACTTGTGTAAATTGCGAAATCAAAGGAACCATCTATGAGACGACGACAAATTACTTCGCCTCAACAAACTTCCTACTTGTTAACGCCTTAACAAATCTTTTAGAAGGATTAGACCTCGAGCAAATCTTCAAAATGCAAATAAGAAGCGGAACAAACCTTACTAAATAGAAAACAGTCTCAAATCAAATCCAGAATAAAAATTAAAACATAATTTGGGAAAATAACTTAGCAAAATCTAGTAGATACTTCCTAACTAAAGTATAACTAACCTAAATCCCCCTGATATTGTATTAGAATTTGGTGTTTTGGATTGTACATTAAGTTTCGTAATTATGGTGGTTTAAAGCATTATAGAAAAGAAAAAAAGGTCTCGTAATTGTTTTACAATGGAAAACCGTTATGATTAATTTAGTGAAAAAAAGAAAGAAAAAAGGCGTGAGATTTACAGCTCAGGCTCAGGCTTCGTACAACTGATACTTTCTAAAACTTCCAAGAAAGCATCAGATCCAATTTTCCGCAATCATCGCTAATCGCAAAAGTAGATAGGCATAGATATATAGAGAGAAAGAGCTCGTGAAGCTGTGAAGGAAACGAATTGCCATGGGTGATCGTGTTCACTTAAGCCGCAAAATCCGGTTTCTTCTTCTTGCGTGGCTCCGTCGTTCTCGCTCCGGTAAGCCACAATTTCGTCTGTATCTTCATCATTTTCGTGGATATGCGAATTCAATGATTATCTTCTGTTTTTCAGATTACTTTTCGAGCTGATTTCACTATTCTGGACTTGATTTTGACTTTTTTACTTCTTGCTCATTTTACTTTGATATCACAAATCAATTATATCTTTATAGATGTCATACAGTTTGGTACGTTCTAGGGTCTACAGTATGCCTTGTTTGTTCAAAGGTTGTAGTAGAGTTGAAGTTGATTATTGTCAATGCTTTGGAAACAGTACTTTGCTAATACTCTGTTCTAATTTTGGTTGTTTCTCAGTTTCATGAATCATTTGAGTTACTTGGATTGAGTTCTGTTTGAGAACATGTTCTTTCTAGTCTTTTCCTTAACTTTAAGGGATTCAAGGTTGATGAACCAGATAGTAAGATTATATTCTGGTTAGTTTGCGTGGTTTCAAGTTGATTTTAACGTAAAATGCTGACTTGTTTGCTTTCCAATTGAGCTACCAATTCAACTTTTTGTAGTCTGTGTTGTATGTTATGTTTTTACAACCTTCAATTGCGCCATCATCACAGGCAGAATAGAATTTTTCAGAGAGTTTGGATACAAGGAAATAATAAAAGCAACAGAAGGCTTCCGTAAGGTTATTTACAGCAACTATCACGGGTCTGCATACAGGGCTAAATTCAAAGATGGCGAGATAGCTTTGGTCAAGGAACTCAAGTCTCTCGATCTTGGACGTGAAAGGTTTTATGAGGAGATTCAACTCTTAGGACGCTTACGCCACCGTCATGTCCTCACACTTTCCGGGTTTTGCACTGGACGCAAAAGGTTACCTTTCCGTGTTTTGCACTAGAAAGAAATTAACATTTTTTGTTTGTTTGTTTTTTGACTTCTTCTTCTTGTTCAGGTTGCTCGTGTTTGGCAACATTGACAATGGAAGCTTGAAAGAACACCTAAATGGTAATACCCTCAAAACATAAACATCCAAACATATTCCTATTTTGAATCTTTGTCTCTTTCTTGATAGATCCGCTCAAGACTCCCTTGAACTGGAAGAGTCGTATCCAGATAGCCATTGGAGTCGCAGCTGCATTGGTAAGTTGCTTTTATAAATCAAGGATAGTAGTATGAATGTTCTTTCCTGTTTAACCAACTATATCTACCATCAAAGGGAGGCAGAAGATGATTATAATCAACTCTTTAACTGCAGGAATACTTGTTAATCTTCAGCAGTAATGATGCACCCGTATATGATGTTTCAGTGAACTCATGTAACATCATGTTAGATGAAAACTTCATCCCAAAAGTAAGTTTAAAGATACAGAGTTGGTCACACAAACCAATTATCAATAACTAACACCTTCTTCTCACAGATTTCAGATATTCGAGTTAACAGACACCCACAAAACCATCCCAAAGCAATCCATGATTCTTGCTCGGAAGGTAAAACTGAACTTTTCTTGTTTCTATGATTCAAAGCTTTTTCGCTTTATGCACAGTTTCAAAACTTGGATGTAGGATCATGTGCGGATGAGGAATGTGGAAACGTGATATTCCAACTAGGAGTGTTGATTTTGGAGCTGATCACTGGACAATCAGCAGACAGACAAGGCAAAAACCTGATTGAATGGGTACAAGACTCGTGCATTGCAAACTCCATCGATAAGATGATTGATCCTGATTTAGGAAACAACTATAGCTCTAGAGAACTTCAAAAAGTACTAGCTGTGGCTCGACTCTGCATAAAGTCGAGGTACGAGCCCCCTTCGTTCTCAATTACTCATGTATATCGGTATCTACAGAAGAAAATGGATGTTGCAACATAAATAATAGTTTCTGTTTGTGAATTGAAATGCATTTAATGGTTGAAATTGTGGTGACATGTGTACATCATCCCCATTTAGTCTTTTGCCCATTTCACACCATTTCAGATGTAATAGATTTTACCCGTCTTTTATTCGAATCCACACAACTAAAACTTCCGATGTTTAACCGAAATCCTAACTGTAGCTAGTAGAACAACGATAGCGTATTGGTATTACCTGAACCAACTCCTTAACTAACCTGTTAAGTACCATAAAGTCCCAACTTGAACATCCCTACGGATGATTAGGGTTGAATTTTATTTGCTTAGGACACTAAATTGTCGGAAGAGGGCACAAAATCCCAAGAACTAAAAGTTTATTCTCAAACCAAAACAAATGGTGGCGATAAGGATTTAAATTAGGACGATGAACTTCCCACCGAATCGACAAAGTCTAGTAAAGCCCCCGAAATAATACAACGAAAAAGGAAAAAAGAGTAAGAAGAAGCAAATGTTGGATATGTCTAAGATGCGCATGTGAATCACTGTTGGGCACATTGCACACGCTGAGCACCGCCTGGGTGATCATCTTCATCGTCATCATAAGCCTCTCTTTGAGCTTGTGCTTTCCTTCTCATCTCATCCTCAATGTTCACATCATGCAATGTCGTCTCTTCAGACTCATCTACTTCCATATCGCTCAATTGAGACTTTGTTGGCTTTGGCAAAATCGCTTCAATGGCCTTTGTCTGATCTGGGCTTAGCGAGTCTGGGAACTCAACTGTGAAGTGGATATACAGCTTACCCTTCATGAACGGCCTTTGGTATATTGGCATTCCCTCATCACTTATGGCCTTGTATGAATCTGTCAACCAAATAGAGAACAAGGTAAGACAGAAAACAAGCTGGCATAATTAACAATACAAGAGATCAAGATTAGGCCAAGCGAGATATATACCGGGCTTAACAACCTCCCCAGGATTGGATTTGATGAGAAGCTGTCTTGCGTCCAAATGGGTCAGGACGAACTGGAAGCCACAAAGAGCCTCGGTTAGAGAGAGGGTGTGCTCCACAAAGAGATCCTCTCCCTTTCTTTTGAACTTCGGGTGGTCCTTCTGCTGGACGACGAACACTATATCTCCAGTGACTGTATCAGGCTGGTTCCAAATAACAGGAAATTGTTAATAAACGGAAGATATAATAGTCAAATCCGGGACAAAAATGAAGTATCACAAACCGCTTCATCTGCTTGTCCAGCGAATGTGATCTTCTGACTGTGTAGCATTCCCTTTTCCACAGCTACTTCAAGAACCTTCTTCTCGGAGACAACCTTGTCTCCTTTGCATTGTGGACACCTGTCACGATCATTGATGGTCTCTCCTGTACCCTTGCATTCATTACAAGCATGCTGCATCTGCTGAATCATTCCAGGTCCAAACTGCCTGATCGAGACCTTCATTCCTGTACCCTGACAGCCACCACATTTCATTGAAGCTCCAGATTTTGAACCCTTTCTGCCATCATAAAGCAAATAATGTCAGTGACAACACTTTTAAGCGTTGGGAATATTCAACATGGGTATAGCTAACACAAAATGAAAATTTGAAAGAAAAGAAAACTTTGCATGGTTAATCGGTGGACACATATTAGAAACAGCTAAAACCTGTAACACGTAGCAAAAAAACACAAGTGTAAAAGGATAAAGTAGCAAGTACTAACCCATTACATTTCGAGCATAAAGCCTTCCTAGAAAGAGAAAGCTTCTTTGTTGTTCCGAGATAAAGGTCCTCTAGGGAAACCTTTAGGGGATGAACGACATCTTCTCCCCGTCTCTGCCTCCTTCCCCGGCTGCTGCCACCTATTCAGAAAAAAACAGAAAAAAACCAAGGTGCTTTGCTTTATCATCTCTTTAAAGGAAACATCAATTGCGATAAGAGAGATTCATGGGCAATGTTCGAGAGACTAACCTCCAAATGGGCTTCCACCGAAGAAGGAGGAGAAGATATCAAACGGGTCATGCCCGCCGCCTCCACCACCCATTCCCTCCTTGAGTGCATCCTCCCCATATTGATCGTAGATCTCACGTTTCTCAGGATCACTAAGAACTTCATAAGCCTGAGCTAGCTCTTTGAACTGCAAAGACATGTACCCTACTAGTAAACATTTTGATCAAGTCTAGAGGCTTCGCAGACAAACTATATACTGAAGCAATAAATACTACAGTCTCAAGTGCCAAAGAAGAGACTTAGGAAATCTGACGATCTAAAGATGTTTAAACTTTAGTGTCGGAAGAAAAGAATAATCACCAATGAAATGCATGTCTTTTATGTTTTAGATACCATCTATTTACAGATAACAAATCTATCAACTACAAAGAGGCTTTAGAAGCAAAAACACAAATTGCATTAACTAGAATCCGTATAAACCATCAACAATTGCGTCAGGAATTGACCTAAAAGACGCAGATTTCAGATCGAATCGGACATCCAGACATATTTTACGAAGATCCAAGAGACATACGCGACTACTACCGATCGAAGAATCCCAATCAAACTAATAAAATTGTAAGATTTCAAATAATCTGGAAAAATATTAAAAGGGGATCGAAGAGAAAAAACCTTCTCGGGATCTCCACCCTTATCAGGATGGTTTTTGATGGCGGCTTTCTTGTAAGCTTTTTTGAGATCTTCGGGTGAAGCGGACTTAGGAACACCAAGGATCTCGTAGAACTTGGTGTTATCGCTCTTCCTAGAAGGTCCTCTGCCAAACATCTTTAATCCGTTCTGAAGAAACCCTAAAAAATGAAATCAAAGAGAGTAATTTGGAGTCGAAGGAGAAGGAAGTTTGTTGTGGCTGCCGCTGAGGCGATGACCTTGCTTCTGTTCAAGGTCTTGTGGAGCGGAACACTCTAGAACCTTTTATATCTTTCTTTTTCTTTTGTTTTTATTCATTTCTTCTCCAATGAGAAAAGGAGAATTTACAAAAGGATCCATAATATATTAATTATGTAAAAATGGAAATTGTTAGGAAAACATCACAGAGAAAAATATGATTTCTTTTCACGAAATTGATCACTCTTAAAACCATATTTGAATAATACTTATATTTAATTACTATTGGGTTGACAAAAAAAAATAATACTTATATTTATACATTTTGATATTTCTAAATATCTTATATATTAAACCGAGAAACACTTTCATTTTAACCGTGTTATAAACTTAAAGATAAATTTAATATATGGTCCATAATTACCCATATAAATTGGTTATAAACTATTATATAAAAAATTTAAAATTAACAAAAGTTAACAAAAATTAATTAGAAAAAGCTCTAAAAAAGATTAAAATTTAATTAAAACATATCGGATATAAATTAGATTATTGATTCGGTTACGGTTCAGGTTTGGATTTGGTTTTCCGAATACACAGATTTAGCACTCATTATGATATTTTTTAGGTTTGGTTCTTCTAATTCTAGTAAAATTAAAATATATCGGGTATAAATTAGATTTTTGATTCGGTTCGGGTTGAGGCTTGGATTTGGTTTTCCGAATACACAGATTTAACACTCATTATTGTATTTTTTTCGGGTTTAGTTCTTCTAAGTTTTTGTCTCTTTTAATATAACACTTATTCGGTTATTTTTATTTTTTGGATTGGATTTAGTTTGGTATAGATCGAGTTTGGTTTAGAATATTTTTATATAAAAATCTAAAATAAATAGATATTTAATTAAAACATCTTTAGAATTTGGTTTTTCATTTGTTTTTGGTTTGGTTTCTAAAATATATAGGTTTATGAATTAGGACCCATTGGAATATTTTGTCGGGTTTACTTTGGATTCGATTCTTCAAATTTGCGTTGACTCTGGTTCAGGTTTTGGACCACTATAGTAATATCTTAAAAATAATATTCAAAATATCAACATGGATCTAAGAACCAAATGAACACGGGTTTAAGAAACAATCAAATCCCACGCTATAGCATGGATAAAATCTTAGTCTTATATATTAAAGCGGAATATTATTTCATTTTAACCGTGTTATAAACTTTATGATAAAATTTAGGGTTATCAGTCTATTTCCCCCCAGAAGTATTGTATCATACGCGTTTCCCACAAACTTTGGCCCTATTTAAAAATCTATTCTGCTCAAACTTAAATTCTTATTTCCCCCTATATCAAAAGTTTCAGACCTATTTCCCCCTAATCGATTTTACTTGGTTTTGTCCCATTAACCGAATCGGTATAATAACCATCTAAACCCTGAATGAAATTAACCTGATGTGAAACCCGACCCAAAAACATTGAAACCCAGAAACATTTAACAGGAAGATAAATGTCGATGTATGAGTTTCAACTGAACCCTAATTCCTGAGAAATTGAAATCAAAATTGCTATGAGCGATCTTAGTGCAGGAGCTATGAATGGGTCGTCTTTGGTTCAAAACACAGGAGCTCACGTCACCGGACTACCGAAGAAGTGTTGGTGTGGAGCTACAGTCACCGCGCTCATATCAAAATCTCCGAGAAATCCTTATCGTCGATATTATCGTTGCTCCTATGCAACATCTCTGAAGGTAAAGTATTGCTGCTTCTGATGATGATTTCACACAAGAGATGAAGCTAATTGATATCGTTGCTCCTATGCAACATATCTTTGGGACGAAGCTAATTAGTTTTTGTATTTTGATGTGTTGTAGCTAGTAGATGATCCTCATGTCTTTAGATGGGTGGATGAAGCAGTAATTGATGAGATAGAGAGAATGACAACATTGTCTGAGGGACTTCGAAATAACATTTCAGAGTTGCAAAACAACAGATTTGAGCAGCTAGAAGTGGAGTTTGAGAAAGTGAATGCTTTACTGCAAGAATCAAAGTATAAGATGAAGAAATTGATGGTCATGTGTTTGGTTTTGAGTTTGTTGGTGTGCATTCGAATCATGAAGTTTGTAGATTGATCATGAAATTGTGTTTGTTTCCTATAAGGTGAAGAATTGAATGTGTTAGGATGAATATGTAAGATAAAGAATCTTGTAAGATGAAGAATCTAATTGAATCTTGTAAGATCAATCTGACTATGTATCTGTTGGTAATGTATATATCTTGTAATCTTGACTTGTGATTAATTGACCAAGAATCTTGAATTATAGAATAATCGTGACTTGTGATTAATTGAACAAGAATCTTCAATTATAAGGACAAGATTCAAGTAGTTAAACTACTGATATTCATTCATCATTAAGATTCTTGAATTACGAATCTTCAATTATAAGGTTTACATAAAGACCATCAGAGACAAAAGATACCATCGAAGACAAAAGAGAAGGTTTAGTGACTTAAACAACGATTACTACCTAGTTTCTAATACATAAATACCATCAGACACAAAAGATCTCTAATCCTGCTGTGTTAAACTCCTTGTGAGGATTCAACTTGTGTGATAACTCCTTGAGAAGACTCACCTTTATTTCCCTACAAGATTGCAATGACATTAGCAAAGCAAAATAAAGTGAATTAAAGACTCATATACCTAATTACAAGATTGAAGTGTTTGAATGAGTTTTCCTCAATTGAAAGTGTTTTTCTCTGCTTCTTGCGTGGGTTATCTGAATAGAATCGACAGTTATGGTTTGCTGCTCCATATATTCCACAGTTTATGATCCGCTTCTTTACCTTCTTCTTGGTGGGTGACTCATTCTTCCCCTTCTTTCTCTTGTTCTTCTTACTCTTCTTCTTCCGACCTGGTTGTGGTGGTGATAGTGGTCTATGGACATCTTCACCTCCACCTGTTAGCCAGAACATTGCTCCTCGCATTGTGTGATTCCGATAGCGTATGTGCTCCTCCAGGTACCCAGGTACTCGTGTGAAACAAGTGGCTGACATAGTCCTCTACAGTCAGTTTTCTGCTTATGATCACGCCATAAGCATGTTGGCATGGTATTCCCCTTATGTCCCATTTCCTGTATGAGCAACTTTTGGTATCCATGTTCACTAGATGAGAACAGCCATTGACAACCACCTGGAACATGTTGTTTGTGCTCCTATAAACCCTGCAGTCCGATGCTAGTTCATGTGCTTTGGCCAACATGTCTTCAGCATAAGGAGTACACTTGCCACTGTGTGATATAGCTATTATTGACCTCTTAGCAATACGAATCATTGCTTGTTTAGCTACGATTTCCAGCATTGGAATCATAGGTCCCTCCCTTGCTTTAACAATCGTGTTGTTAAATGATTTTGTGGAGTTGTTTTTCACATCTTCACAGTAACTTCCCAGCCGATAAAATGCTCTACACCATGCGGGAGGATTCTCTGCCATCACAGCATCATAAAGAACCTGATCATACTCCTGCAGCCTATGTAGATTCTCCATATACTGAGCCTCACTGTAACTCCATGCGAGATTCCACATCAGTGTCATTAATTTTCCAATTCTCATAAATGAGCTCTTTTCTTTTCTTAGGCATATAGTAATCAGACTCACCTCTGATTTATCTACAAACAACGTAGCTATTACAGGAACTTTAAGCATTTCACAATCGCCATTTAAATAACATGAATGCCTATCCTGAAGAACCCTAACTACCCATTTATCAGATTCTCTTCTTTTAGAACAGTACACCTGCCAGCTACAACTAGAGCCAACACACTTATATACGAGTTTGTCTTTGTCGTACCTTGTCTGTTTGATTGCAGTAGTTCTTCAAGGCATGATCAAGGACTGTCTCCTTGAACGCCTGAGCATTGTAGTAAACTTGTCCTTTGAACACAATTTTGGAGCCTCGATTCACGTTCTCATGCTCTAGGACGCCTTCTTCGTCCTTGTCATCACTCTCTGGCCACGAGTTGTGCCGGATAGGTGGTTCATCGATGAACCCAGTCACCGTTTCGTCGACATCGAACAGCTCTTTCTCGCGAAACTCTTCATCGCAAAATTCTTGTTCTTCGACATGTTCATCTCTTCCGCCAGCAACTTCGATTTCACCACTCGGACGCTCGACTATGGCCATCGAAGTCATGGCTTTCACAACAGATTCCAATCTCTGAGTTGAATCAACAATTTTGTGATGAGAGAAAAAAGTTAGGGTTAGTGATTTTCGATTTAGGATTGATTATGATCCGATAAGAAGCAATTGGGTCATAGTAATGAGGTTTTCGGATCTTAATTGGGTCAAAATTGGGTCAAAATCTGGGTTATACCCGGTTAATCACTGATTATGGTTCACTTATTCGTGTAACCGAGTTTATTGGTTATAGTAACCCGAAGCTAATTCAATTTTATGGTGAAATATGTATTCAACTTATTTTTTGGGGGGAAATAGGTCTGAAACTTTCAGTTTAGGGATAATTTAGTATAGAACTTTGAGTGGAATAGATTTTTAAAGAGGACCAAAGTTTGTGGGGAACGCGTATGATACAATACTTTTAGGGGGGAAATAGACTAATAACCCTAAAATTTAACACATAGTTTATAACAACTCTTAAAATAGGTATAAAATAGGTGTTGTTATAATTATAATTAAATCCCAAAAATAGACCTTAGATTAATAATTTTAAGTGGCACAACTATTAGATTACATATTTTCTTCAAAGAAACATCTATTCAATCAAAATACAAAAGTAGATTCTCAAATACTTTTTACATAAAAATTTAAAATTAAAGAAAATTCAATAGAAAAAAAACTCTAAAAAAACTAAGATTTAATAAAAATATGTCGGATATAAATTTGGTTTTTGATTCGTTTTTGGTTTGATTTTGGATTCAGTTTTCCAAATACATAGATTTATGATCTTTTTCTGGTATTTTATCGAGTTCAGTTACTCTAATTCGATATTTTGGTTTTTTTAATTTAATATTTATTCGGATATTTTTATTTTCTGGATATAGTTCAGTTTGGTATAGATCAAGTTCGGATTCAGATGTTTCTATATAAAAATTATAAAAATTAAGAGAAAAGCTCTAAAAATTAAAATCTTGTTATTGATTTTTTTCGGTTTGAATTCGGGTACATAGATTTAGAACTCATATATGTATTTTGTCGGGTTCGGTTTCTCTTATTTAGATCAATTTAGTTGGATTTTCAGGCGTTGTCTTGAAAACAATAGTATAAAATATTAATGCGGGTCTAATAACTATAATACACAGTGTATTAAGATAATCAAAATAATCAAATTTCGCGTTATAACGCATGTATAATCTAATATAGTTTTAAGCTGAATGGTACTGCTATTTTATAAATTTATGTTTTATCCCCTATCTCAAATGGAATAAAAGGTTATTAGAGCATTTGACAAAAAAATATCTATACAAAAAAATTGAATGTAGATTACGAATGTTTTTTTTTTGTCAAATTTAATCATTCATTGTCAATGGGATGCAAGTTATTTTGGAATTTCTGAGTTTAGAAAAGATATATTTCTAGAAAATTTTCAAATATGACGGACCAAAAATTGTTTTGTAGTTTAATAACTAAGGAATTAGAGACAACTAGAAGTAATTAAATCTAGATACTTAACTAAAAGTAAAAATACATTTTTGTTATGAAATTAAGGGAATTGAGAAGTGAATTGTAGGTTATTAATGAATAAGAGTTACATATTTATAAGGGAATACAATCCCATGAATAAGTAAAGTCCTTATAGAATAAGAAATAGGTTAAACCATCTTTAATCTAATGGGCCGGTTATGGAGTCCATCCATATGATTTATAACACTCCCCCTTGGATGACATAACCGTGCCTGACACTAAACCGGGATCTCTATAATGCGTTGGGGAATGTTGCTTCATTAAAACCTTATCNTTGGGGAATGTTGCTTCATTAAAACCTTATCAGGAAAACCTAGTGGGATAAAACCATGGTGAAGGAAAAAGAGTACAACAC
>OVBA01001299.1:0-46177 GCA_900406435.1 Lepidium aucheri
TCTGGATGTATAGGGATCTGAAAGAATCCACTATACCCATCTAGAAAGCAAAGAAATTTATGATTGGCTAAACGTTCTACCATTTGATCAATGAAAGGCAATGAGAAGTGATCTTTCCTAGTAGATGAGTTAAGCCGTATATAATCTATACACATCCTATGCCTCGTTATAGTTCTAGTTGGTATCATTTCGTTTTTATCATTTTTAACCACAGTGATACCTCCCTTTTTAGGGACACAATGAACCGATGAGACCCATTTACTATCAGAGGTGGGATAAATTATATCCACATCAAGCAATTTAAGGATTTCTTTTTTCACAACTTCTTTGAGGTTCGGATTTAATCTTCTTTGGGGCTCTATACTAGAGTGAGATTCATCTTCTAAGTGAATTCTATGTACACAAAAGCTAGGTGAGATTCCTTTAATATCATCAAGAGAATACCCTATGGCTCTTCTAAATCATTTGAGTTCAGATAGCAACATTTCAAGCTCATCATCATTCAGGGCATCATTAACAATCACAGGATATATAGAGTTTGGTCCTAAGAAAGCGTACCTTAGCCCTGCGGGAAGTGTCTTCAGCTCCACTTTTGGTGCCTTGAGCTCGGACCAATCATCTTGGGTTCCCTCGATGTTCCCCTCGGTCCCCTAAGTGGTGAGGTGCATGACCAAGTGTTTAGCTAATCCATGGGTTGTTGAGAGGGTTTGGACCAGCCTTCTTTCTTGCTTATCCTTGTTTCCCGATTCCACTAGCTCTTCAATCACAACTGTACTTCTTTGCGGTTGATAAGTGTCCAAGAGTGCCTTACAGAGTTCCGCTTCAAACCGTAAGTACTTATCTTGGACTGGTGCGGTTAATACCATTTGCAATTGATCTTCAGTAAGCAGCTCCTCAAGCAACTCATTCTCAAAGTCATCTGTCTCTTGGATCCAAAATGCTTGATTGTCAATAGTGGGTTTTCGTAATACATTCTCTATGTGGAACTTCATTTTGATGTCCTTTTCCAAGTTAAGCTCTATGGTCCCATTTCTCACGTCAATCAAAGCTCTGGCTGTGGCCAAGAAGGGTCTACCAAAGAGCAGAGGGTCTTTTTGTTCTTGATTCATTTCCAGTAAAGTCAGTTGGGATTTGTATTCCTCCTATATTAACCGGCAAATCTTCAAGCATCTCATGTGGTATCCTCCTAGATCGGTCGGCAATAATCAATGAGATTTTGCATGCTTTAAACATCCCAAACCCCAACCTTTTTGCAACCCAAAGAGGCATGAGGCATATCGAAGCTCCTAAATCACACAAACAATTGTTGAAGGATAGCATCCCAAGAGAGCACGGGATAGTAAAGGTATCGGGGTTGGCTAATTTTTTGGGCACTTCCTTCCTTAGGATAATTGCACTAATCTCATGTGTTAGAATCACTTCTCCTTCAATCTCCTTGGTATTCTCCATTACTGAGTCCTTGAGGAATTTATGGTATGGTGGTGTTAACATAAAGGCATCAACCAATGGGATTGGGAACTCAATCTCTTTAATCTGCTTGAAGAGTTGAGTCTTATATTTCTTAGCAATGCACTCTTTATGGCTTTTTGGAAAGGGTAGACGAGGACGAACAGGTGGGAGCGGGTTAACTCGCTGAGTATCCTCGGTTGTGGTGATGACAAGGTTTGAAGCGTTCTATCCTTGTTCGTATTTACCGTGAGGAAAACCGTCGAGGGTTGAAGGTGACATGAGCTGATTAGAGGTCTGAGTTCGAGAATCACCCCTTCTTCGACTATACTATCCCCAGTGTAAGCAGCTTCTGTGGTAGTATAGCTCACCTTCTGTGCTGAGAGGAGGGAAGGAAAACTGTTCTGGTCCTCGTTGGTTGGGCGAGGCGGGCATGCGAGGGCAGAGTGTAAAGTCAGAGTGGGTAGGCGGGTAACTTGTTTTTGTTCCACTTGTTGTAGGTGTGCATTCATGTCCCAGAGCATATCATGAAGATTTGTGTATAGGTTGTTGATCTTGGAGAACTTTTTCGTGAACTCGCCGGCTGCACGTTGCTGTCCTTACAAAATTGCTTGCAACATGTCCACTATGGCTGATTGGGAGATAGGTGGAGAAGTTGTCTGTTCCAAGAGACTGACCTCTTCCACTCGCGCCTCTTCTTTGATTGGTACGGGTTTTGGTTTATTACGCAACAAACAGTACATCTTAGCATTCATAATATGGATTTCATCCTTGCTCGGTGCGGCTGAGTCCGTAGAGTAGGCTCCACTGTGTGCATCACCCTCATTGTACTGTTCTTGAGCTTAAGCGAGGTTTCCAATAAGTTCCCATCCAGGTGTGATGTTCTTGTGCATAAAGTTCCCGTTGCTCGCCGTGTCTAGCAACGTTCGATACCTCGATCTGATCCCTCAGTAGAAAATGCTGCGTAAGGACTCAGTTGTGTAACCATGGTGAGGACATTGAGCAACATAGTCTTTGAATCGTCCCCATGCATGTGGGAAGCTCTCCGAGCGCTTTTGAGTGAAATGAAAGATTGTGGTGCGTAATTTTGCTGTGCGGGAAGGCGAGTAAAACTTATTCAAGAATGCCTTCTTGAACTCGGCCCAAGACGTGATCTGACCAGGAGGTAAATGCTTCTCCCAGTTCTGTGCTTTCTCCGCGTGTGAAAACGGAAATAGCCGCAATCTGAATGCATCATTGCTCAATCTGTCTATTTGGGTAGTGCTACACAACCTTTCAAACTCATCAAGGTACTCAAGAGGATCCTCGCATTGAAGTCCATGAAACTTAACTCGTTGGACCATAGCAATGAGGCTTCCTTTGATCTCAAAGGTCTGATTCAGCACAGACGATGGAGTGATTCCGTACCACGGATAGGATTTCTTTGGTTCATCCGCTAATCCTATCATTCGTGGTTATGACTCATCAAGAGTATCGAATGTGTACTGATCAATGTACTCATCGGCAGATGATGTAGCCATATCGACGACAGGGGACAAGAATGACCGAGGTCCTTGAACTCAGGTTCTGGGAACAAGTTCAGATGCTGAGTTTAGGTTGTTTCTGATGCCCTCGCGTCAGACTATAAAGGAGTACCTGCGAGGCCTGCAAGGACAGAAACAACAACTCGTCAATAGGATTTGAGCTTGGTCTTTAGAGATCCAAGAGAAGTGAAACACAGACAAGTTTGAATAGTAATGACAATAAACCTGATCCTAAGACTAGCAAATTATAAATTGCAACAAGTAAAAACTTATTTGGCAACGGTGCCAATTTGATAACAAGGTTTTTTGACCTATGGAATCAAATCATTGAAGCATGGTGGTAAGTAAGTGGATGTTGAACCAATACGCAGTAGTTACTTGCAATCGATCTACCTAATACTAAATCCTAGTTCAGACAACCTATCAATCTGTCACAAAGATAGGCTATGTTTTCATGAAAGCTTGCAATCTAGCCAGTAGGACAAAATAGACTAAAAGACAAATTAAAAACAGAACATGAGCATCAAAAACAGAGAAATGATCAATAAACAGAGCAAGATAAAGGCAATAAGCAAATCTAAGATAAGAAAATGAATCTAGAGGATAGGAGGTGATTGATCGGCGGTAAACTCGCCGATCCGACCTCGCCAAGCTATATAAGGCGATCCCTAGACCGGGATAAGCTAGATCAATCCATTCTCATGGTGAAGACCCCTTTCCAAATCTGGATGATCCATTACGGTGCTAGCCACGATCATGCCAAACCATAAGCTTAAAGTTCAGCCCAAAACATCTAATAGCCGACTCACATGCTAGATCTCTCCTCGGTGGATCAAACCATCACTCACATGGCACTTGGTCTCTGATTCCCTTAGCGCTAGTTTTAGGTTTCGACCCAAATCAGATATCTCTTGATCAGGGAGAGATCGGCCTTAAGCTCGACCATGTGAGAAGAGATCGGATCAGATCATTGTTCGCAAGGCGAGTGGATCGGTGATTTCACATCCGATCTCCCTATCCTCGAGATCCACGAGGATCTACTCACTTCTCATGGCCTGAGAGTGGAGGATCAGATGAGATCTCATTAGATAAACATAAACAGCAATAAAATAAAGAGTAGAAAGTAAAAGATGAAGGTCAAATAAAAATAATTCCATTAAAGTATAATCATAATCAACAAAGTACCTTAACAAGCATAAAAGAAAGCAACTACAAAATAGAGAGAGTTTTTCGGCTAAAACATCAGATAATATGCTAAGATAGAGATTAAAGGGTATTTATAAGGTCATTTTCATAACTTTAATGGTCAAACCGACCTAAGTCAGTCAACCAAAAATCTTTTCCTCGGAGTCCTTGCGCGAGGAGTGGTTCTGAACTTCGCCCTCAGGAGTTGAGGCCGAGTGAATGGTCCGAGTGTAATGGGTTTGTTTCTCCTCGCAACCGATAGGTTGAGGCTGGTGAGTGAGGCATCTTTTCCTGAGCGTTTCGAGCAGTCCTCGCCTGCGATCCGCGAGGCAGCGATCCGAGTTTGCATGACTTCTTTTTCCTAGCAGCTGATCCAATCATCCTTAGCTCCATTTTTAGCTCCTTTTCTGCTCCTTTTGCTCCTTTACCTAGATAAATTCCAAAACTCCAAGTGTAAATGCAAAAAGTACAAAACTAACCTAAACGGATCTAAGTACACAAAAAATCTAGCTAAACGGATGCAAAACAACCTAAAATAAGACTCTAAAACCATCAAAAATCACACACATTAGTCATTTTCTTACTTTTAGTCTCTTGTTAATTTCTTTCAACAGATCGAACATCAATTTCTGGGAATCAAGTCAGAATTTAAAATCTAAGAACACATGTTCTTTCACAAATGATATCAAAGTGCCAATTTGAGTAAGCGACCGGGAGCAACAAGAATCAACAACTGAAGATTGAAGAAGAAGAAAGTTCGAAGAAAGAAGAAGAGAGTTTAGAGGAACTTACCGGTTCAGAGAAGAGAACACCGCAAGAAATCTCAGGCTAGAGACAAATCTTCGGTGACAATTCAAGGCGTCTCAAAGGAAGCAACATTCATCTAAGGAAAACAAACCAAAGAATCGAATTAGCGATTCAAGTTAGATAACAATCAGGGAGTTGAATCATAATTAGTCTTTCTCTTATATCGACATAATCTTATTGAAATTTTCAAAGTTTGAATCCGAAGTTTTTTGGATTAATATTGGTTCAGGAATATTGTTGTTATTGGAACATACTGAATCTAGGCTTATTATTCTGCAGATAATAAATCAAGATTATGGTTCGTAATAAGCAAATGGAGCCAATAATTGGAAATTTTTGAAAGGTTTGATGGTTGGGAAAATTTAGATTCAAGGGTTATTGTCAGTTCTTGAAGAAGATAATGAGGAAGAGCAGATTGCTGAAGAAACAATAGTAACTGAAGAAGGAACAGGAAAAAAGATCAAGGTTCGAAAGCCTAAAGCTAGTGCTAAAAATCCTAAGTGGGAATCAAAACACAAGAGAGCAAGAAGCTTACTCGGCCAGTGTATTACTGATTCAATTCTTAGAAAAATTATGCATGAACCTACAACTTTCAAGCAGTGGAAAACTCTCAAAAGAGACTATCAAACCAACAAAAAGGCTAACACGTTTATTTGAAAAGGAAATTTTCTATATAGAATGGAAGAAGACAAGACTATAGAAAAAAATATTGACAAGTTTCTCAAGTTTATTGGTGATCTTGCAAGTCTGAAAGTCACAATTCAAGACGAATACCAAGCAATAGCCTTACTAAACAGCTTGCTGCCTTTGTATGACCCTCGAGTGCATACACTTCAGTTTGAGAATGCCAAGGACACTATAACAATGAACGATGTTATAAATAGAGCTTATGGTATGGAATCAAACTTAAAACAAAAGGTTTTGTTGTACAAGGAAAAGAATACAACAGAAGGTTTAGTAGTAGAATCCAGAGGAAGATCTGAAAGAAGATCGTATAATAAAGGTAGTAAGAAGGGCAGAAGTAAGTCTAAAGGGCGAGGCATATCATAGAGTAAGTCAAGGGGGAATGCAAAAGCATGTTGGACTTGTGGATCTGAGAGTCATTGGAAGAAAGATTGTCCATAAAGTAAAAATGATAGTGAAGGAGGAAAGAATCAGATTTTCATCTAACATCACAATAGATTTAGCAAAATCTTTTGCCTATGTAGCTAGCCTAGTTGCAACCGCATAAGATTGGGAAATGGATTCAGGATGCGCTTTCCATATAACACCGAATAGAGGAGTGTTATCTGATTTCAGATCACTTGAGGTAAATCGTGTGTCATGGGCAAAATACTTTCTGTATGGTCAAAGGTATCAGAAGTATTACAATTGACAATGAAGATGGATCCCGCCTAATTCTAAAAGATGTGAGATATGTTCCAGAAATGGGTAAAAATCTGATATCATATGGACATCTAGAACAAGCAGGATGTCACTATAAAGGAAGGGATTACAAAGTAGATTTCTTTAAAGGAGACAAAAAGATTATGACAGGTAAATATCAGAAGGGTCTATATTACTTAGCAGGAAATATTAAGATACCAGAGGTAAATGTTGTAAAAGAGTCATTAGACATGATAGAAAAGTGACAAAGAAGACTTGCACATATGAATCAAAGGACAATGAAAACTTTGGTCAGAAAAAGATACATCAAGAAGGAGGAAATCAAAGACATCGGGTTCTGGGAAACATGTGGTCTTGGAAAGTCTCATAAACAAAATTTCAAGAGGTTGGGAAGTGTTTCAAAAGAAATGTTGGACTATATTCACTCTAATCTTTGGGGATCACCTCATGTCACACCAAGTATAGGAGGATCACAGTATAACATAAGTGTTATTGGAGATTACTCTAAGAAAACTGGGTTTAATTTTTGAAAACTAAAATGAAGCATTTCAAAAGTTTGTGGAATGGAAAACTTTGGTGGAGAACCAATCAGAAAGGAAGATCAAATGTTTTGGAATTTTGCAATGCTAAATCTCATCAGTTGTGTGAAGACTCAGTAATCAAGAACATAGAACTTGTCCTTATACACCTCAACAGAACAGTATCTCAGTAAAAATGAACCAAACGATTATGGAAAAAGTGAGATGTATGTTAACAAATTCAGGATTAGGTGGAGACTTTTGGGCAGAAGCTACAACAATAGCAGTTTATGTTATAAATAAATCTGCCTCTTCATCTATTGATTTCGAAATCCTGGAAGAAATTTGGACTGACAGGAAACTTGACTACAGTAATCTAAGAGGTTTTGTCTGCATAGTTTATGTTCATACAGTCAAAGAGAAGATCATTCCAAGAGCAACTAAAGGTATTTTCTTCGGTTATGGACAAGGAACAAAAAGATTCAGAGTTTGGATAATTGAAGAACACCGAATTATCACTAGCAAAGATGTTGTGTTTGATGAAAATACTTTATGGAAGGATATTGAAGCAAAGGGGTCAAAGGAAATTCAAAAGACAAAGAAGAAGGTCACTTTGAGCGAGAACTTAGAAGAGATTTTGGGTGAAGATTCAGAAAATCGGTTGGGTCATACATCAGGTGGAGAATCCTCAAAACATGTTAGAACAACAAAGCAAAATCGGACAGTGCAAATATATTCAAGTTCAGAAGCAGAAAAAATGTCAAAATCAGAAGATCAGTCGAAATCAGATACTCATCAGGTGGACACGGATACTAGCACAAATGAAGGTTCATATGGAAATCGAAGTAATAATCAAAATGAACAGGATTATCTTTTGTCTCGTGACAGGAAAAGAAGACAAATAAAGCCACCCTCAAGATTTGAAGATGCATACTTTGTTGCATTTGCATTAGCTAGTGCAGATTCATTAAATTTAGAGGAACCAAATTCATTCACAGAAGCTAAGAAAAATTCATTCACAGAAGGTATTGATTATAACGAGGTATTAACCAGTGGTTAAGCACACATCAATAAGACTACTACTATCAACAGTTGCGACCTACGGCATGAATCTTGAGAAGTTAGACATAAAAGCAGTTTTTCTTCATGGAGTTTTAAAGGAAACTAATTATATGGAACAACCAGAAGGCTATATTAAAGCTGGGGAAGAAAACAAGGTTTTTCTACTAAGAAAGTCTCTCTATGGATTAAAACAGTCTCCTAGAGAGTGGAGCCATAAGTTCGACTCATTCATGGTCAATCAAGGTTTTAAGAAAAGTGATTATGATCCCTGCATTTATTTTAAAGGAAATAAACCTGAAGAAACTATCTATCTACTACTATACGTAGATGATTGTTAGTTGTAGCTATTAACAAAACATACATTGATCATCTAAAGAAGAAGCTTAAGACAGAATTTGAAATAAAGGACCTTTGGGGAAGCAAGAAAAATCCTTGGTATGGATATAATCAGAGATAGAAAGAAAGGTTCATTAATTTTATCTCAAAAAGATTATTTACAGAAAGTTATAAGGTTGTTTGTGTTAGAAGAGTGCAAGTCAGTTCAAACACCTTTAGACTTTCATTTTAGATTACAAAAACTCCAAACATGAGAGCAACTGCTTCTGATTCTAAGATCTATTGGTGAACAGCTTAATCAAGTTTCTTTTCCAAGGTATGTTCATATATTTCCTAGCCTGTGAATAAATTCTAGAAATACGAAGTGATTGCTTGGGTGATCTGATCATTTTCATAGATTTATGTGCTGTCGTCAACTTCTAGGACTGATAGGCAATTGATTGCTCTTCGTCCTCGGGTCAAACCTTGAAAACCCCAGTGTTTTATCACCAAGTTTCAGCCACAATTTTTTGTTGTGTTGCTTCCAGAATTCTTCTTCTTTCTTGTAAGTATTCTTCAAATCTGAATTTATTTGGTGTATTATCTCTTTGTTTGAGTTGGAACTAGACATTTCTCATTCTAACTCTCTTTTCTTTATGCCTATCAGCTCTTGACTGTTTTTTTTTCTGATCTTGGGTCCATTTCATAAAAGCATCCCTACAATTTCCCATATGTTTGGTGACAGAGAGACCATCTTTTTCCAGCTAGTTAGAGTGAATTAAATTATTGACTTCTTGGTTATCTTTTAGGCTTATGTCATAGCGAAAAATACTATATTTCTTTTTTCTCTCCAGGATGAAGAAGGTGATTAGGGGTCTATGATATGAGCCCTCAAGACGCAAGTATTGACTCCTTGTTGAAAGGAATAATTCAGTCCATTTGCTGTTGGCTAAAACTCGATTTAGGCGACAACATATAGCATAGCTGTTTCAGACGCCTCTCCAAGATATAAATTCCCTAAGACCTCAGATCAAACATATTTTATTCTAAGACAAGTGATTTAAATGGGATAAAGGTAATTTCTCATTTTGATGGGCCTCATATTTTTCTGAGTTGTCAAGAATTACGTTCAAGTCTCCCATTAGGAACAAGGGGTCGTCTCTTAGTTCAACAATTTGTTTTATATGATTTCATACTTGACTTCTCTTTGAGACATCTTGTTCTTCGTAAATAAAAGACGAGTCGAAAGATAATCCTTTAGTACAAATTTTTGTATTGATTACATTTTAAGAAGATGACAGAATTGTAACTTCTATTTCTTGCCTCCACAAGATTGCTAGTCCACTACTACCAGGGTTAGATAGTGATAGTAGGAATATGTGGGAAAAGTTTAGTCCTTCTAAGAAGGCTGAGACAATTGAATCTTGGTTTACCTCAAAAGCGTATCGTATAAAGGGAAGGAAAGGACTATGCGATCAGCTAAGTTGGCACTAAGGTATATGGGGCCTTACACGGTTCTGGAAAGAGTTGGAAAAGTGGCATATAGGATTGAGTTGCCCATAGAATTAGAAACATTTCATAATGTGTTCCATGTCTTAATGTTAAAGAAGTGTTTAGGAAGTGGAGAATGAGTTTTTGAGGGAAACTCAAGGAACTTAAGAGAGAACTTGTCAATTGAAGGAAATCCAGTCCGAATCCTAGATAGAAATATCAAAATGGATCGTAGAAATAAAACCCGAATGGTGAAAATAGAATGGGATTGCGATGGGAACTTTAGACTACTTGGGAACCCGAACTTAGGATGAGGGAAAGTTTTCCCAATTTATTTGACACGCAAAATGGTTGGACCATCCACTGTTTAGATTCGAGGACGAATCCTATGTAGTGGGGGAGAATTGTAATGCCCACATTTGGTAGAGCCACCAGAACACGGGCGTCGACCTTGATCTCGAAAGGGGTACTTGTATGGGATGGTTAAACATGACTCCTAGAAATAAAACTTTTATGCGCTAGGAGGTCGTCTTTCTAGTATGATAATATGCACCGGAGAGAATGAGCAATTCTATGACCAGGAAAGACTAGAATTCCCTTGTCATGAGGTAGTCTTAGGTTCATGAACTTTTTGGGATTAAACAATGCTAACTCCTTTGCTACTAGCTGCTTCTTAAAGTGTGTTTGACACCCACCAGATCCAATGAAACTCACAAGCTTATCTTCGTTAGTGGAGTTAACTTGATCAATCCACAACCTCAAAACTATACCCATCAGCTTTACCAACACTCTCTGAACCTTCTTCTGAGAAAAAGAATGAGACCAAAGAGGCCATGCAAAAATAAATTGGTGCACTCAAATCCAAGAAGACTTTGGACATTACCACCTAATACAAAGGCTTATAGGCTCTAATAAGATCCAGTCTCATCCTGATGGTTCTATTGAGAGATAGAAAGTGTCATTAGTAGCTAAAGGGTAGACGCAAGTGATTGGGAAGAATGATAATATTTTACTCAAGTTCATTATTAGCATCATTAGTAGCTAAAGCGTCATTAGTAGCTAAAGCGTCATCACTCAAGTTCATGGTTATCGCTTTTATCTCTGCCTCGTCCGTTAATCATGATTTCTATTTCTGCTAATATTTTACATGTTTTTATTTATGGTTCTTGAGTTCTTATCCGACCCAGTATGATGCCATTGGGTCGGGCTACACTTCAAGGAATTCGTATCAATTTTCATTTAATGCTGACGAGCTCGTCCAATCCTTTCTTTTTTTCACAAGGTCTTACCTATCTTTTAGCTTGGATGATCTTGCATTTATTATTTGATTGGGGATTATCTTCTTTCCTTTTTTCTCTCGAGCTCACCCTTGCTGTGCTTGTTCTCTTTAGTGGGCCTTATCTAATCATATATCTCTATTTGCCCCCAAATCTTGTCAGATTCGAAGGATTTGGGAAGATTTTTTATTCCAATTCCTGCAAAAAATTTTACTATACGTTTGATCGTGATCCAAAATTTTTCGTGTTAGTGGTTGTATAATGCCCACTAAAGAGAACAAGCACAGCAAGCACAACTTTTCTTTATTTTTCTTTCTTATTTTGCATTATCTTTTCCTTATTTTGCTTCTTATGTTTCCCTCGTTTTACTAGCTTTGCTGTCCATCTTAATGGCTCCATGCACCTCTTTTAGAAATTCATCATTCTCGAAGGCATTTTCTGCAGTCGGTTCCTCTAATCGTGTTGTTCCTTGTCATCTTCTTCATACAGAGAGTGATCTTAAGGAATTTAGAGTTAAACATCATGTTCTCGGTCAAATCGACCTTCAACTTCCTTCGAATTCCCTATCTGGTTACGATTCAATTTCCTCTTCTTTCTTCGATGATTACAATCTTTTGTTTCTGATTCCTTCTCCTTTACTCTCTTTGATCAATTTGTTAGGCCTTTCACTCAAGTAAGTCCTTCCCAACCTCATGCGTTCGATGATTGTGTCACTGGTTATTGCTCGTGAATTTGACGAAACACTCTCCCTGGGGATTTTTCTTCAACTCCTTTATGTCTTTAGATCTGGGTCCCGCTTAATTTTTTACGCTTATGCATTCTTGGGAGCCAAGTTCCATGAGGGTCTTCCAGCTCGTCAGGATGGATGGGCCGAGAAGCTCTTCTGTTTTAACCTTTTCCCCGAATTGATCGGAGATTTCCTTCCAGATCAAATGATAGATTCTAGTTATCTCATTTGCAATCCGGTTATCTGAAGAAAAGTGGCTCTTTTATGTCTAACTCCTTTTGTTAGTGTTGCGGGCTGATTATGGTTGTTTTCCTTTGTCAGCTTTTCACGAGCCCGCTCTTGAAGCTAATGAGCTATCAGCCTTAGTTTGCAAGTTCAGGTAAGCTGATTGCCATAGGAGTTTGTTTACTCCAGAGAAAAATTGTCGCGCCTTCTTCCCCGCGACTCTTCTTCTTATGTTTCTGATGGCTAGATCTCCCTTATTCCATCGCTCAGGTTGTATCAAATCTTCTTCTCACGCTGGGTTAGTCTTTTTCTTTTAGTTTGCCTTTAATTATATTTTATCCTTATTTATGATGAGTTTTACTCAGAATTCCTTCATCGATCTGGAGTATTCGGTCGTGCTGATACCTCGAGTCACCGTCGGGGTGGTGGATCTTCTGGCTCTTTGGGTCATGATGCTGACGTTCAATTTCTTTGCTTCCCACTTATCTTGAGGGACAGTTCCGTGAGATAAATAGTGGATGATCGGCCCCCACCAGTTTGGGTCCAAGGTGACCATTGGCTTGTGCGCGGACTAGTCTTTGGAGTCTGCTTGAGTGAGAGCCAGAACGGTTGTTGTAGTCTCAATACTTGATTTTTCCAAATATTCCAAGAGGATGACACGCTTGATGAGAGTTTCCAATGTTGATGTGAGGGCAACCAAGACATCTGTCGCAGCATTTTGGGAGCGTGGTACACGCTTTAGTTTGAAATTTTTGAATTGCGATGCTTCGTGTTGCATAAGTTCCAAGAATACATTCATCCGTTCATCTTTGGCTTCGTACTCACCGTGGAATTGGCGGGTCACTAGCTAAGAATCGCTATAAGCCTTAAGATGTTTAATGCCCAATCCTGTTGCGATCTGTAGGTCAGCAAGAAGAGCCTCGTATTGCGCTTTGTTGTTGGATGCTTGATATCCTAAGCGACAAGAGTGTTCAGCGAATTCACAATTTGGTGATATCAGTCGTAGGCCGAATCCTGATGCATTCCAAGATGACAAGTCGTCAACGTGAACTGGCCATCGTCCGTGGTGTGCTTCTCCCTTGGCATGTTCTTTGTAAACTTCGATAATGAAATCAGCCAAGACTTGAGATTTTATACTGGTATGAGGGCAATAATCTGTATCATATTCGCTGATTTTGATCGCCCATTTAGCTAGTCGTCTCGATTGACTTGGACTGTGAAGGATAATTTGTAATGGTTGGTTTGTCATCAGCGCGATTCTATGGGACTGGAAATACGGGCGTAACTTTCATGCGGCTGTTACCAAGGCCAAAGCTAACTTCTCCATTATGGGGTACCGTGTCTCAGCTTCAACCAGGGATTTGCTGATGTAGTAGATTGGACGCTGCTCATTTTACTCTGATCGAATTAAAACCCCACTTAGTGTTGTTGTTGATACCGCGAGGTAGAGATAAAGTTCCTCACCGTGCACCGGCTTGGCTAAAATTGGTAGCATTGTTAGATAATCCTTCAGTTTATTGAAGGCATCTTGGCATTTGTCGTCCGAGACAAACTTTTTGTTGTCTTTTAGCAATTTGATGAATGGCAAGCTCTTAAATGTTGAACGCGAGATGCAACGATTTAAAGTTGATATCCGTCCGGCAACTGTTGAACTTCTTTTTTGGATCGCGGTGGGTGCATATGTATTAATGGGTTTATCTAGTGCGGATTAGCTTCAATTCCCCTTTTAGTGGCGAGGTATCCTAAGACATCACCGGAAGACACCCCAAAGGCACACTTAGCAGTATTTAACTTCATTTCAAATTTGGTTAAGATTTTAAAGCAGTGGTGCAACTGTCCGACATGGTCTTTGGTGTTTGCTGATTTGACCAGCATATCATCGATGTATACTTCCATCGTGCTTCCCAACTCATCGGCAAACATAAATTTTACCAATCGCTGGTAGGTTGCTCCGGTGTTCTTCAGTCCGAAGGGCATTATTCGGTAGCAATACATGCCTTGCTTGGTGATGAGAGATGTTTTTTCTTAGTCGTCGGGGTGCATGAAGATTTGGTTGTAGCCAATAAATGCATCCATGAAGGATAGTAATTGGTGTCATGTCATGGCTTCAATGATTTTATCGATGTGAGAGAGCGGATAGCTATCTTTTGTATATGCCTTGTTAAGGTCCGTAAAATCCACACATACTCTCCATTTTCCATTCTTCTTACAAACGATGATGGGGTTTGCTAACCACTCAGAATACTTGACTTTCCGGATTGACCCCAACTTTAGCAATTTTTCTACTTCCTCACAAACTACTTTGTTGTCCGGGCTGAGCTTTTGTCATTTTTGTTTAACGGGCTTATAGGTATGGTCAACATTTAGTTCGTGAGTAATCACCAATGGGCTGATCCCGACCATTTCTTGTGGAGTCCAGGCGAATGTTACCATGTTTTCTCTCAGGAATGATTTGAGCTCCTGTTTCAAGATTGAGGTCAGCCCCAATGCTTAGTTCCCTTTCAGCAAAACTGGGATTTAAGCCACCTTGATGATCCTCATTCCTTCTGGCTTTCGGTTTGCAAGATCATCTGCTGTCTTGCCGACGTCTTTTTGTGTCTCTGTGAGTTGCTATAAGGTCTTATCCCAAACGCGCTTAAAGTTCTCCTTGTAACAGCATCGAGAAGCCACCTGCTGCTATATATTACTCCTTCTCCAGTGCTTGTCGGAAACTTCATGCATTGGTGAAATGTTGACGCGACCACCTTCATTGCATAGAGCCATGGTCTACCGATAATCGCGTTGAAAGGGGTCGGTCAATCCACCACCATAAAATTTGTTACTTTCCTGACTCTAGATGCTTTCACTGGGAGTTGTATTGTTCCTAAAGATATCGCTATGTTGCCTGAGAATCCTGTGAGCAATGTCTTGCCTCCAACCAACTCGTCATCCTGCAATCCCATTTTCTTGAATACATCATAGAATAGGAGGTCGACCAAACTTCTTCTATCAACGAGTATCCTTGCCAGCTTGATTCCTCTTAACATCGAGTTCGATTATTAGTGTGTCATCATGTGGTATCGAGATGAGTGGTTTCACTTTCCCAAAACATAATCACAGGGCAACTGCCATCCTGCCGACTAGTACTCAAGCTCGAGGACCGTGTTTCCACCTTTCTTTGATGTGCTTTAATTGCATTTACAAAACTTCCGCAAAGGTTTGACCCACCCCCAATAATGATGGAGACTCGCGGCTTGGGGTTGAGGTTTATTTTTCTTCGCTTACGCTTCTATCTCGTTTTTGTTGTTCTCCTTGTTCTTCCATACTTTCCTTATTCCTTCTTTCTGTTTCCCTTCCTCCTTCAACCAATGTAACACATTGCACTTTTCTAAGGTGTGTCTGTGCATCTGATGTTAGTCACATAATTTCCACATGTGCAATGGTTTCCTATTTCTGTTGTACCTCCCAACTAAAAATAATTTTTGTCGTCCATGTGTCGCCTTCTCACCTTGTTGACGGTCGCCGTTTTGGCCTTTGCTCGAGCTGACTGAGCCTTAGCCTTTTCCTTTTAATCGAAACATTTACTTGTTTCTTTAAAGCATCAACTTAGCTCAATCTTTCGTTCCTCCCAATTTATGAAGTTGGTTGCCCTATGGAGGGCATCATCCAACGAGCTTGGTGGTTGTATGGTTAGATCTTTGCTGAAAGCCAATTCTTACCATATCCCTCTCTTTAGCGCGATTAAAGTCGTGTCGTCGGTTACGTTGACACTTCGAGATTTTATTTCCTTAAAGCGTGTTATCTAGTCGTGCAGTGGTTCAAATTTCATTTGTGTGAGATTGAGATGACTATCGATTGTAGTCATGTTTTCTATGAAGATAGAATAGTGCTTTAGGAATACTTCTGTAAGTTGTTCGAACCCATCTATAGATTCCTTTGGCAAGGTTGAGAACCAATCCAGCGCGGGTTCTGCAAGGTTTTCCGAGAAGAATTTGCAGAAGCCGGTGTCTCTTTCTTCACTGTCTAGGAGTGTTTATCAGTGGTTAATCGAAAATATTTGATGTGAGCTATGGGGTCAGTGTTGCCCGCATATTGTGGGAATTTGATTTTCCCAATGTCTTGAATCCTCGCACTTGAAATCCGTTTTGTAAAAGGGGTATGGCGAGTTTGCTCTATTACACATTTAATCTCAGGAGCTGTCGATACGGCCCGGTGCAGCTCGAAATGTATACTGGCGTACTCTTGCTGAGTTTTAGCCATCATCATCTAAAGCTTGTTGATTTCTAGTGTGCTCTCCATCTGGTGATTGCTATGCATCTCTTGTTCAAGTGACATTGCGCGTCGTCTTTTATTTTGAATCCCTTGACACATAGCCTCTGCATGAGATAACATGTCCCTTAAGTTTTGTATTTTGCTATCATTACTTCGTGTGTCGTCTAGCATCACTGGGTGGGATACAGATTCGTTGTTCCGCCTTTGAACCACAGGATCTGCCCACACAACCTGGTCATTCGCTCTTTCTCGGGTTATCGATGTTCACGCTCCTCGAAGTATCCCATTTGGTGGATTTTATTCTTTCAGTGGGGTCTCTTGTGCATTTTTTCTTCAAGTCCTAGAACAGCAACTCGGAGTTCTGAAAGCTATTTTCTAAATTCCTCCTCCTGGCGCTGAACTCAAGCTTGCAACTCTTGATTCTAGAGTTCACTTTGGCGAATTTGTTTTGCCACGGTGCTAGCCACTATACGTAATTCTGCAATGGTTCGTGATTGTCGTTGATATGTTGTTGCCTCCACCATAACTGTTGGAACGATGCTCCCTGTTCCATAAGTCGCATCGAGCCCCTCTTGCCCTTCGCTTGATTCATTCGTGTTGAACGCCAATGATCTTGGATTGCTCAATGCGCCTAAATCCTTCATGGCTGGTAAATTCCCCTTGTACTCACTGTAAGCTTAAGTCAGATCACGTAGCTTATGTGTTCCTTCTCCATAGACGGCGCCAATTTGTTGATCCTCAAATTCTTATTTAAGGATTTTCCAAGATCTTACAAGAGACAGAGTGTGTATGCTAGTACAAGGCTAATTTAGCTTAGATCGAGATGCCTTTGAATGAGCTTGTCTTTGGCTTTTATCTCTGCCTCGTCCGTTAATCAAGCTTCATCGTATCAATTTTCATTTAATGATGACGAGCTCGTCCTTTCTTTTCTTGTCTTTCGATGATCTTGCCTTTCTTTTAGCTCGGATGATCTTGCATTTATAATTTGATTCGGGATTATTTCCTTTCTTTTTTTGCTCTCAAACTCGCTTTTACTGGGCCTGTTCTTTTTAAGGAACTTATCTAACCGGTATCTCCATCATCGTTAACTTAAATTTATTTTAATTTAATTTAATTTTTAATTTAATTTGATTTGATTTTGTGCGATTTGATTTGATTTACTTTGTTTTGTTTTATTTATTTTATTTTATTTTATTTTATTTTATTTTATTTTATTTTATGTTATTTTAATTTATTTTATTTTATTTTACTTTATTGTTTTATTTTATTTTATTTTATTTATTTTTTATTTTATTTTATTTTATTTTATTTTATTTTATTATATTTTATTTTATATTTTATTCGATTTTATTTTATTTTTTTTTATTTTATTTTTTTTTATTTTATTTTATTTTATTTTATTTTATTTTATTTTATTTTATTTTATTTTATTTTTTTTATTTTTTTTATTTTTATATTTTAATTTACGTATACGTGTCGACTAAACCGGTCGTAAGCGTGTCGTTTAACGGCCTATTAACAGAGATTTAACCGTTGACTAACGGAGTTAATAGTCAATATAGGTTTTGGGCGAAATTAGAAAATTCATGTATGAAATTTGAGTTTTTAAGCACAAACTAAGATTTTAGCCAGACCATGAAGTTCATGTAAAAATCAGCACGACAAAAGAAGTTCCATTAGATTTTGGCCTTTTTTCCATGACAATTACTTTAGTATGACTTTAACACTTTCTATTAGAGAAAATGGCCAAAAGAAATACTAACTTTACATAATTTGCCAAAAATAATACGAACTTTTTATTTGCTAAATTAAATACAAATTTTCGTTGATCTAGCTAATTTTAGACCTAATTTAATCAACGTTTAAGGACTTTAACCTTCTTTTGACACCATCAAAACTCTATTAACTAAAGACGTTAAGTAGCCCCAAATAATATTCACAAATCCCTAAATCGATTTACAGTCGCTATCTTCTTCTCCTTTCTTTCTATTTCTTTTTCTTCTCCTTCTCCATTCGCTTATTATTCTCCTTCTTCATTCGCTTATTCTTCTCCATTCTTCTTCTATTGTTCTTTTTATTCGTTTGTTTATTCTTCTCAGGTTATTGTTTGTCTTAACTTTTATTTGGTTTATTGTTCTCATAGCTTCGTGAGTTTAAATGCTAAATCTGTTGTCTTACTCAAGTACATGTCTTTCTAAATCGTGATATTTTGAAAAATTACAAATATTAAGAAAGCTGATAGTGAAGTACATGACCTAAGAAATAGATTTATGGTGAAGCTTATTCTAAAGCTTTCCACGTTGGAGTTATTGTGCTTATCTCTATAGCTTAAATTATTAAGTAATCAAAGATTAAGAAATTGTAGGTTAAGTGCTTATCTTATATTTATTTCTTGACTTTTACAGTGAGTTTGAAATGCCTAAATTAAGAAAGCTTCCATATCGTCAAAAACCAACCACTCCTGAAGAAGATGTGGAAGGAAACGTTATGTGGTTGGGGTCAAACGAAATTGGATATGGAAGTGAAGAGGTTGGTGATAACGAGCAACCGTTGGTGACTAAAGAAGATGGAGATTGTGAAGATGGCGGAGATTGTGCAGATGACGAGCTCAATGGTGAAGAGTACGATCTTGTTCCAGTTGAAGGCGATGCATCTATATTTTTATCTAATCAGTTCGGGGAGACTGAGGTGAACACTGATGGAGAGAGTGATGACTCTAGGGATGACATATGGGAGGATGATGTGATACCTAATTCGGTTTCACCAGATGACGAAGAAGGAACTCTGCAGAGACAAGGGCTTGAGCATGATGAAGCTACGAACAAGATTCTTGCTTTGGGTTCGGTTGTCCTTCAGATTTCAAACAAGCATTGCTTAGGTACTCTCTCAAAACCCGCTACGATATTAAACTGTACATGTCATCTTCGAAGAAACTTGGTGCTGTTTGTTCAGACAAGGAATATGCTTGTCCGTGGAGGATTTATTGTTCATATGAGAGGAGCAAACAGAAGATGCAAATTAAGTTTTATGAGGATAGGCATATATGCATCAAATCTGGATCTTCTAAGTTGTTGAAGAGCTCTACAATAGCTCAATTGTTTGAAGAAAGGTTAAGGTTAGATCCTAAACTTACTGCAGTTGAGATGGCAGCTGAGATAAAACGGAATTATAATCTACATGTATCAGATGAGCAGTGTAGAAAAGCAAAAACAAAACTTTATAGGGAGAGGAAAGCAAATCACGAGTCTCACTTTGCTCGGATTTGGGATTATGAAGCTGAGATCCATAAGACCAATCATGGCACAATCACAGATATTCAAACAATACCGGGTACTACTCCAAGAGTTTGCAAAGGTTTGACAAAATATATATTTGTTTGAGGCACAACGACTTGCATGGAAATCATATTGTAGACCTATAATAGGTCTTGATGGTGCTTTTTTAAAGTGGGATGTGAAAGGACAATTGTTAGCTGTTGTAGGAAGAGACGCGGATAATAGAATTGTACCAATTGCTTGGGCGGTTGTGCAAATAGAGAATGATATTAATTGGGATTGGTTTGTAAATCATCTTATAAGAGATTTGGAACTTGGTGAGAGAACTGGCTATACAATGATATCTGATAAACAAAAGGTAATTTAATTGGCAAGTGAGTTATATAGTGGTTATATATCACGGGCCACTACTTATATAATATTTTTTTTTTACTTGTTGAACCGTTTTGAATTGTTTTGACATTCTGTTTAATTGTATTCTAGCTTATCCTTTCAACAATCATATGCGACTTGTATGTCTTATGTTTTTTGTAGGGGCTGGTTAAAGCTGCCTATAACCAATTGCCTGAAGATGAACATAGGATGTGTTCAAGACATATTCTTGTAAATTAGAAACGAGATTCACATGATATGTAACTCGAACGCCTATTCTGGAAAATAGCTAGGAGTTATACAAAGGGTGATTATTTTGACAACTTGGAGGCACTGAAGCAATGCATAGAGGCGCTTATGATACTTTGCTCAAGTTAAATCCACCAACATGGTCTCGTGCATTTTTCAAGGTCGGTTCATGTTGTAATGATAATTTGAATAATTTGAGTGAATCTTTCTATAAGACTATACGGGAAGCAAGGAAAAAGCCATTGTTAGATCTGTTAGAGGATATAAGACGTCAATGCATAGTTCAGACAGCAAAGAGATCAATTATTGCATATAGGTTGAGAACAAGGTTCACTAAGAGTGCACATGCTCAGATTGAATCAGCTATAGAAAAATCTATGGGTTGCAGAAGATTTATGTCTACGGGTGATATGCATGAGATAGATGATCATGGTTGCTCTTATCGAGTGGAAATTACAACAAAGACATGTGGCTGTGGTAAATGGCAATTGAATGGAATTCCTTGCAAACATGCAACTTGTGTTATTATAGCAAAAAAAACAGAAAATCGATGACTATGTATCAGAGTTCTTCACAACTGAAACTCGGCAGCAAACATATCAACATGGAATTGAGCCAGTTGAAGGTATTAAATTATGGCCTAGAATGAATAAAATGCATGTTCTACCACCACCAAACAGAATTGGCACACGTGGGAGGCCGAGTAAACTATGCTAGGCGCAAAGGAGTTAATGAGTCATCTTCTAAGAGCAACAAGCCCAAGTTAAGTCGAAGGAATCGAATCATGACGTGTTCAAACTGCAAAGGAGAAGGTCACAATAAGAAATCATGTTCAAAGCCATTGATTGTTATTGAACCAGTCTCTAAACGCCCAAGAGGCAGACCACGTAAAGAATTAGAGGTATTTACTCATTTACAATTCAGTTTTACTCATTTAGCTTTATTATTTGATTTATTTTTTGTATGTTATAATTAGAGTGGAAGTGAACAAGGAGGGGCTCAAGAAGATACATAAAGAGAGACTCAAAAAAGAACACAAGGAGGATCACAATTCAGGTCACAAGGATCATTACAAATCAGGTCACAGGCTTAATTTATAAGAAGGAATGCAAAGAGTGAAGTTACAACTTGTTTTCGAGACTTTGATAGTCCTCAACTTTCATATTGTAAGACTTATCTTGGTTTTGTAAGACATGGTATTTGCAAGAATTATTTCGATTTTGTAAAACATGGCATTCTAAGACTTATTTGGTTTTGTCAGATTTGATATTATTTGACTTATTTTTGTTTTGTTTCGGTGTATATTTACTAACATTTAAGAATGAGAGAAGTGCTATTTGCAAGTCTGATTTGTGTCATTCAAGATCATTTCTGGGACAAACACAAATATTAACTATGACACACATGCTCGACACTAGTGTAGATATGTACACGATTATTGACTGTAACATATATGCTCGAAATTTTGACTCTGATTTTAAAAGATAAAAGCAGAAGAAGATAATAGAACAAAAAGGATAAGTAGCGATTGAAGGAAAGAGAAGAAGACGCAGAATGGATTTACGGATTTCTGAATACTATTTGGGGCTACTTAACGTCTTTAGTTAATAGAGTTTTGATGGTGTTAAAAAAGGGTTAAAGTTCTTAAATGTTTATTAATTTGGGTTTAAAAATGGCTAGGTCAACGAAAATTTGTATTTAATTTGACAAATAGAAAATTCGTATTTTTTTTGGCAAATTATGTAAAGTTTGTATTTTTTTTTGGCCCCTTTCTATTAGGAAGTCTTGAACATTTTACATGCTGTAATTGTTGAGCCAACGATGGTCAATATAATTAATTTAATAACTAGGAAGAAGTACAACTTTTTAGAAAGTGCTCATTACAACAAAGTCCAATTAAAATTGTGTAAAAACTGGGAAGATGGCCAGAAAATAGCAGATGAGTTACTTAGAATTGGACGATATTTACACTCAACATTGAATATACCCCCTTAATAATAGAACCAAGAAAACCCACAGAAAGAGTGAAACAAAATACCTCTTTATCGATTTATATGAAAAAAAAATAAGAGAGAGATTTACTAACAACTACCAACTCAAAGCTCTCACATGCACGATCTGAAACCCAAGTTATCTCCATCAATCTGTAGCCATTTTCCATGTAAAACATATTTAAAAAATAATAAAATTAAAGAGTTTTGTTCTGCTGTCTCAGATTCCTCTAAAAAGTGAGCAATGCATTCCATCATCATTACAAGTATTGTTGTTGAATCCGTGCTCTGTTCTGCTCCCACCATAATCTTGCATTCGTTTCTCCAAACTTCTCTCGGCTACAACGACAAAAGAAGATGTTTTATTGCTTGCTTTTGAAAGGGTTTTTTTGAGGAACAAAGAAAGTAATGTTCTTTTAGTTATTCTAACCTGAACCGAACCCGTCTAAGCTCGCGAGTCCCATCTGGTAAAACTCTGATTGTGATGTATACACCAGCTTCGTCCTGTTCCACCCATTCCGTTTCGGTGTCACTTGCATTACTTACAGAGAGCTCCCCTGAATGATCTGCTTCATCTTCTTCCCTTGATGAGCTACTTCTTGCAGACCTATCAACAGATGATGTCTCGGTTTTGGTCCCACTTCTGCCAGAGAGTTTTGGCGCTGTAGCAAGACCAGATGAATGATGATATCGACTTCGTGTTTGGGTTGTTGGTTGGTGAGTGAGTGAGCCAGAAGATGCGTAACCTTTTTGTCGAGGGCATTCTCGGTTCATAGGTGGAGTTGTAGGACCATTCTTGGTAGACTGAATCCGCGAGCTCTGCTATACCAGATTAAAACTAATTAGATTACAAATAACCGTAACATCTTTTGATGATATGATATACTGTATGTGCTCAGAAGTGAAGAGGCAACAAATACCCCATCTTCGGGTCTAGGAGGAGTTGGAAGCGGAACGCTCTGCTGATTGAACTGCTGCACATTGTATAATTCCATGACCTTGTCGAAATTCTCAGCCCACCACTTTTGAGCTTGCCATTTATCGAACATTTCTCGGCTGGCAGCAATACAATTTTGAAAATAAATCAATAAATTAAGAGCTGACTTGAGCATATTTCAGTACATTACACCATGACTGTAGCAGCCAAGTGAACAGTGTTAGGTTCCAAAAAAAACTCGGGATCTACAACAATTGTCCACAAATAAAATTTTAGAAATATCAATCCTTGAAGCCAAAGTGTTCCTCTTTAATGAGCCCATTTACAAAAAGAATTTAACTAAACTTACCCACACAATTGTTCTTGGGGAATCCATATAGGTTCTGCAACGGATTCAACTACCAAAATATATCTCACATCTCAAAAACTTTCTTCCCAAAAGGATGTACAAGTTCTCATAATCACCCCAAATCTTTGGGGACCACTTCAATTGATTCAAGAAAATTGCAAGCAGCCACAGTTTCCAACACATAAATCTCACAGAATAATATCCTAACTCTAGTTCTCTTAGCTTGTCTCCAAGAAACACATCTCTATTTCCAAAAGAAAATTAAAATATTTAAAACATTATGGATCAGTTCATTTCAGTCAAGTTCATCTTCAATGTCTCCGATTGGAACACAGTGTATCATCATGATTCATTTAGAGATTGCAGCTTTTATTTAGCGTAAATGGTAGGTAAAGTACCTGAACCGAATCCGCTTCAGATCGTTCCCTCCCTCAGGCAGTGATACAAATGTGATGAGGACACCAGGTTCTACTTGAGCAACCCATTCCTTGAGCTCATCTTCTTCCTCCATGAACACTGTGGACTCCGTCCTACTACTCATGGATTCAGGTGTACCTTCTCCACTCAAAAACCCTTTCAACCTTGACTCCATTTCCTTCCCAAGAATCTTCGGTGTTGAGCTTCCGCTCTCCGCTCTCTTGTATGCATAACGAAACCTCCCAGAACTCGAAGCAGCATCTGAATCCGCGTAGTTTCGGTTCTGATTTCCGTTTGATGACCCCGAACACGGTTTGCAGCTTTTGTAAGCACCTGTTGCTTTTACTGCCATGTCTTTTATCTGAAGATAAACACACAAAATTCACATGCTTTTGATGAGATTAATTACAGAGAAAGTCACGGACAAAAATTTGGCTTCTAAAGGGCAGTAAACTTTTTCCCAATTCGTTGAGAAAACCAGAAACTAAACAGTACGCACAAAATCTGACTTGGTAATTTGTTCTTAGCTTCCAAACGGAAACCAACAAGACTAAAATGGTCCTTTCCTTTGTCCACTTTCGTGAAAGTGACACAGAGAAAAAATGTTATGTACCTGTGACGTCAGAGACTTAATCGCTTGCTTAGACCTGGGCGTTCCAATAACTCTCTCATCATCGTCGTCATCTTCTTCTTGTTTCTTAGATCGACCATTGTTGGTGTTTAGCTGCTTCGAACAAGCTATGCATGTCAGCATCGCTCTCTCAACCTCCACAAAGTTTCAATTGGACCTGAGAATTAAGGAAAAAGAAACATGATCAAATCTAAGATAGAAGAAACATTTTATAAGAAAAAGATTTGCAAAAATGTGTACCTTTTAGCCACACTAGTTGGGTATATCACTTCTACCTAGATAGAAATCACTAAATTCGAAAGCTTTTCTGTATGCCACAGAGATTCAGATATAAAACTCCTGAATCAACACCATAAAAATGGACAAAAATGACGGCAAGGGAAGGAGGAGGAGACCGTTACACCAGCGGATTAGGGCACAGGATCTGCAGATCAGACCTAGAAACGATTTCGCATTAAAACTATTTATTAACTCTCAGTCAGGGGTCCGTTGCTTGCGGCTTGAAGCTCTTGAGAGAGAGAGAAAGAGAGATTGAGTGAGAAATACTCTTAACACTTTATGAAATCCGAAGCCGAATGCAGAAGCAAAAACTGCTACTTGTATAATAAAGCTAGGAATTTTCGGAGAGAGAAAAGAAAGAGAGGAACTTTGATATTTGGGCTTTGAGATCGTCGGACACTGCGAAAGTTTGCGCACAAGTGTGTGTTCTATTGTGTTCCTTCCTATATACATATAAATACCTCTTTTCTTTCTTTCTTAACTAATTGGCCAATTTCAGATTCGTCTTTTTAACTTTCCTTTTATTATTTTTTCGAAATAAATGATTTCAATTATTAAAACAGATTTATTTTTCTCTTAAAATCTCATTACATAAGTATATCATTACTCTCTTTACAAAAAAAAAAGAGTATATCATTACTCTCTTATACTCTCTCCGTTTTATATTACTTGTCATTCTAGCCTAAATTTTTTGTTTCATTTTAGTTGTTATTTTCATTTCCCAATGTAATTTTTGATATAAAGATTATCTCATTTGCCCCTAATTAAATGAATAAAATATTAAATGATTTAGAATTCTAATAGTCAAATAAGGGCATAATAGAACATTCACCTATTTTCTTAATATGTGTGTCAAACTCTAAAATGACAACTAATATGAAACAGAGGGAGTATTAAAATATGTAAGTTTTGTTTATTACTGCACATTAAACCAAAATACCTTTTAATTTGATATCAAATAAAATATCCAATAGATTTGTCACTTTTCAGCGTCATTTTGTATTCTATATACTTAATATCTATATCTATATATGTATATTTGTTAAAGATATATGTATACACTGCAATAATGAACATTTATCCATTATATACTTTTTAAGTTTAAAATTATCCATAATATATTTTTAAAAAAAAATTGTCGAAAACATACTTCTTAGAAACATATTTACAGTTATGTCTTATAGACCGTAATATTGTCTATAATAAATATTCACTATATATGTGTACATTGGATATAGTTTAATATATGTCCATCGTAAACAATATTATTATAGATTGTGTTCTTTAAAAAGTGTACTTTCGAAAAAAAAGTTAAAATGTATATTGTGAACAATTTTAAACTAAAAATGTATATTATCCACAATCTTCTCATTGAAATAATGGTATTCTTTGTTTTGTGGTTGTTTTTATTATTATATGGTTGCAAAGTAGACAAAGCTAAATAATATATAGTATTATCTTATTCATTTATACTGTTTGGGAGTGAGGAAGAAATTGGAACTAGAAAATTTCAAATGTTATTCTTTTCTTTATTTCTTCTAATTGTTCTTTGCCTTCATTTTTATTTTTTACTTTTCCTTTTATAAAGGACCATTTTTCAATAACAGATGAGATTATAGTTTTTTTGTTTTTTTTATCTATAGTATTATGAATCCGTGCAAATGCAGATATTCATCGTGTGACCATAGATTGACACGTATATACACATATAATTTGCACCCAGTTAATGGGGAACCAATAAACTAATCCAATTTGTTTTTCTGACAAATTTGTTACAAGAAGTCTAATTATTTAAGACAATGACTTTTAAAAAATGTAATAATTGTTAGTAAGCCAAAATTATTCAATAATTAGAGGCAAAAAGTCGTTTTAATTATTTTAGTTAACTGCATTTAACTAGTATAATACAAAAAAGAGAGAAAAATTAACGAGTGTATCAGTGTATGTAATTATATATATATATGTATAAATGTCAGAATCAGATGATCACAGGAGCGCCGTGAAGCAACAGGCGAGAATTAACTACACTATTGAATTTGTTACCATTCACCACTTTAAAATTTTGAAAATTATTATTTCACTTTTATCTTTATTCGCTTATTACTGTCTCTATTTTCTTCTCTAGTCCAGCTGAAAACAATATTCAATTAGAAAAATAAACAATCTTTTTTACAGCAATGAAGGATCAGATCGGATACTGCAAACATTAATTAATAAATTTTTATTTTTTCAAGTGAATGATCACTGTATTTTCTTCCATGATATTTTGTTTGATATTATATAGTTCAATTTTGTTGTTTCTCTTTCCATTTTAATTACAAGTTTTTTAAAAGTAGTTCTTAATGTTTCATACATGTAATTGGTATACTTTTTAAGGGGCACACTGTTAGTGCATCATTTTTAAAATTACAACTTTGTATTTAGACTCATCCAATTAATTAATATTTTAAACACTTAGTTTAATTATAACTAAGTATGTACCTAAGCTATGTGCGAGGTTAATTTTTGAGACTTTGTCCAATAAGATCAATCTGATGGTAAAAATGTTCAATTTCAAAAAATAGAAAGGATGTTAATGTAAACATATATACAATATGTTCGAGACAATAGTAAATAACAAAGCGTCCATAACAAAGAGTTACATGAATAAATAACAAAAAGTTAACTCGTAAGACGTAATATGTTACCATGAATATGTTCTTATTCACAACTAAACTTCTTATTCTTTGAATAGAAGTATATATGTTTCTATACAAAACAAAAAAGAGATATGGCTTTGAGAATTCCATATCTTGATTATATTAAGCTATCTATAATTCAAGACCATTGTAAGAACTTGAACTTATTCAACATTTTTGGAATTTATATACATAGTTTGGACACACATGATTCAGTATATTATATGCACGCAACTATATAAGCTCCTGTTCTAAATCTGGGAATCTAGTGTCTGGACTATTATCATCTTCAGGTTCAAATAGATTCTCATTTTTCATTCGTTTGAACTATAGAGGAGACAAAAAAAGATGTACTCATGCTAGACACTAACATAAAATGAAAGTGCATATACTAACCAAAGAGTAGACATTGTAATTTAGAAATGTCATTCATTCCAGATTAAAACCAATGATATTGATATGTCGAATTATTTAATTCCACTCTCTCATAATTTAACCGGAAATTCAATATTATCTCAATGTTTAAATGACCAATCCTCTCACCTTTCTCTTCTTCTTTTTATTCATCTCAATGCGTGATTTAAAATCGAAATATTTTTTTCGTTTCACCTATTTTTCCATTAGCTATTCTGTGCTATGAACAAGAAATATTAGGGAGAAATCTTACCAATATAATACCATTTTCCAGTGGCCTCTTTACACTCACATATTAGGAATGGGTCCTTGTTGGCGTCTTTGTTAACCTAACAAGAAAAGGGAAATCCACAGAGTTATATTAAAAGAAACCATAAAAAACAACAAATTTCACTATGAAAGGAATAAAATACACATGATTTTGCTCTCAGTCATAGTCATGCTAGACTCATCAAGGGCAAGAGAGTGAGTAGCTATGAGCACTCCATCCACATGAACCTAAATGTAATTTTACTTTAGATAGAACACATGGTAATACAGATGAAAACAAAATTTAAAGTAAAAGACTAAATCACTTACCTGATAAGTAATGTTAAGGGTATGATATCACCCCATCACAATATCATAGATTGAAATTTCCACTCGTTTTCCACCTCTTATAACTTGTGCGGCAAACCGAAAGAGTAAAAAGAGAATACTACTTAAATTTGCATAGGTGTTATGAACATTTTGCGCTTCAGCAAGTCATCATCATCTGATACCTTTCTCTTGATTTTTCTTGAGAAATATGACAAGCATTGACATAAAGAGAAGATCATATCAATAAGGTCTAACATAAAGTCTTGCTTCAACACATTCACAAGCCGAATGATCACATCAACAACACAATTAGTTTGATAAAAATTACCTTGCTCATACCACATATCCATGAAACAATTTGCATCTTAACAAAGATGTAAAAGAAAAGTTATAAGTGGAAAGCACCATATCATATTAACACAATAATTCACGAGACACCAAACAAATTTACCAAAAGAGCATAAGTGTGACTTCTAATCTTCTTTTATTTTTCAAACACAGAGTGGGTGAAGAAAGGTATTATCTTCAGAGAGACATGAACAAAACCAGAAAGGCCATAAGAGCAAAGACAAACCAATTTCACTAGTGATTTTTTTGCAATCAAACTCCATCGTCTTCATCCAATCCTCAAAATCGCTAATTTCCTATCAAATTCATAGCCCTAAAAATCACACAGATCATCACGAATAAACAAAAAGAGAAATTAGAGATTAAAGATCTTATAGAGTGCAAAACAATAACAGTGTGGGGGATGGTAAGCCATTGATCCGTCTGTTTGCCGAATTGCCCCACGTAATTGCTTGGGTCCTAACTGTACTCCGGGAAAAGTGTGATGAACAAGTTGGTTTCTAACATAACGGTGAGAGTCATAGTGTGGAAGAGGAGGATTTTTTTGGCAAGAAAGCAGAAGAGAAACCATTCTTTTTGTTATTGTGAGTGCTAGCTAACGATCTTAATCTCCTCCAGAACTATCATATCGCACTAAATCCCCTCAAACTACTGGGCTCTTTAACTTTCTCCCCAATGGAACTTTTAAAACCTATTTCCCCTAATTAAAACTTTAAAGATTTATTTCCCCACCTATGAAAGTTTGAAAACGTAATTCCCCTCGAATCCGATTACTGTTTGGTTTACTATTGACCAAAAATAATAATCAGTCTATAATTTAGTGTCAAACCGTAACAAGCCTGATTTGTCATAGATAACTAATTTGTGCGTGGTGCTTTCATCCGCGGTCGTCGGGGAGACTGAGTGAAGGCTTTCACTAGCGCCTAACGCTCTGCCTCGCTGCGGGTCAGCACCTCCGAAAGAAACAGAGTCCGTCGACCCAAAGTAGTGTGTTTTAATGCATGGCTTTCTTTGTTATCTTTCATGTTGTTCTATGTCTTTTGTTCACTTAATATGTTGCTTCACTCACTTACATTCCCTTCATTCAAACTTCTTCTAATTCACATTTACTTGCCAAACTTAAGGGAAGGAGGAGGCAAGCCCCCCCATCTTCCGCATATCTTGCTCATCCGACATGGCATGAATCACCGAACCAGCACTCTTTCACAAAAGTGTGTGATTTGTTTGCTTTTTGCATGAGTCTTGATCTTATAGGAGAAAAAAACCCCAGATCATTTCATTGAAGTCTAAATTTTATGAAATCCAAATTTCTGAAGCTTATCTTCTCTGGTTTTCGAAGCATCAAAGTGAAGCTTTAAAGCTTTTCTTCTATTGTGTTCAATGCTCAAAGATGTCTATTATTGAGGTTTCAACTCTAGAACAACACATTTTCAGGCGTATTGAGGAAGTGAATGAAGAAGAGGTGCAAGAGAGAAATCAATTGGAATTGGATTGTATCGTAGAAGTGTTTGTTGATGAGCCACAAATTTATCACAATGCATACCCATAGACAGACGACAAGGATGAATCTTTTGAGAAGACACAGTCGGAGAAGCATAATATCAGGTGTGGAGCTTAAATAGAAACAATCGGCTATCGGTTTTTAGTGGATCATTATGATCTATTTTTGTCTCAAAATTTCAGTTGTTTAGGTCTGCAATATTACTTTGTTATGACTAATGTTAGGGAAACAATCGGTTTATTATAACTTATTTAAGGAAAACAATCGGCTGTATTAATGTTTGATTTTTAATGGAAACACAAACAGCTTTAACACCATGTGTATCATGTTTTGATGCACAATTTAGAGTCCTTAACAATATTGTAAGCAATAAACAATGCATTGTGGACCTCCAGGTGTAGATTGAATAAAACACCATCGAGAATAATGGGATGGAACTGCAATACTTATAATCTGTAATAGTTCTTGCAACAATTCAAAATCGATGTTTTGTAATTGCATTAAACAATGCATCAACACATGCCTTAGGTACAATAAACTATAAAACAATGCATTGTGAAAAGCATCTTATATATTGAGAAGCTTCAGTGACATAAACTCTTTTACAGACACCTTCAAATTATACTCTAACACCATTACTCAAACTCTTTTACAAACACTACAAATGACAATTCGGCCTCGTTTAGAGGTGATTGCAACACCAGAAACAATTCAGCCTCTTTTACGAGAATTCGAACTCCATTTGAAACTTTTAACTCGTTACTCATTTCTAACCTCTTGTATTTTTGGGAAACAACGAACAATAATCTCAAACTCAACAACATATCATATAATCGGAACAAATGGCTTCAGAGACTTTGAAAACCTAATATTGATCTAAGAAAATACAGAATTGATCCATATATTACCTGCAGCAAAATCGCAATTTGATGATACAATATTTTGTGTGCAATGAAATATGATAATTGATTTGGGGATGAACTCGGGTCGGGTTAGATTATTTATTGGGTTATGAGTTTGGTTCACAGGTCGGCGATATGGTATGGTTTAGGTTTTATCACTGTTTAAATCAATTATACCAGAAATTTTAATTAGGGAAAAATAGGTTTCCAAAGTTTAATTTGGGGAGAAATTTAAAACGCTCAATAATTTGGGAAGATTTAGTGCAATATGGTAGTTTCTAGAAGGATCTGGATGGTCAGCCCTTAAAATTTTGAAATGTATAATTGATGACTTGTATTTAACATGCAATTTGATTGGTTGTTTTAGTAGTGATGTGGGTGCTGAGGTGTCTTCACCACACAAACCCTTATTTTATACTATATATGTAAGTAGATTAGTATGAGCTGCAGTTTTTTTGAAAAACTCTTTTATGAAAAAATGTAAATGTAAAATGTCAAAGAGAGTTTTTGAAAGATTAAAAAGGAAGATAAAAATATACTAACATTATTGGTGGCAATCTATTAAAATACAATAGTCGTATTTTTTTGTTATAATAAATTTATAAGATCGATGTGAGAAAATATTATAAACAACTTTTGAATTGTTTGTAAGAAGAGCTCTCTGAATTAAGCATAATAATAATAAGACTATTTCATAAGAAAATTTTCTAAGAATATAAACACAAATTGTAGGGAGTAGAAAAAAGAAGCATTAATATACATTAAAGTTTTAGATAATTGCTTGACCTCCATGCCTTTGTCTGACACATTGTTGATGCTGGAAAGATAGTCTTGCGCTAAGAACAATCAAAAACATCAAATGATTAATATGGTAGAGGATGAAGAACTTCTATGGATTAGTGACTATGCTATGAGACGAGCATACAATACTATTTGTGACTATATTTCAATTATCCCATCTGCCGCTTGCACCACTCGTGCCGCTGTTAACCTTAAATCTTTATAGGTATCAGTCATGTATGCAATGTCTTCGTTAACGTGAAAAAATACTACATGCTAACAGTGATAATAACAAGCGATATGAAATAAAAGACTGTGAAGATAATGATATCTCCTTAAGAGTCATAAGATAAAATAAAATAAAACTTTTAAAAGTAATTAGTAAATTTTTTGCTGATACTATGTTTAGCTTTTCCCAAACAGGTCAGGTTGATTCATGTAATCTATAGCCAAAAGATAAAGTTCACATTCACATTGCAAGATTGACAATATCATATGTATTTTAATAGAATTAACTATAACAATCCAAAAGTTGGAAATATCTAAAATTAAACTCACCTTGAACATGGTACATATTTGATGGTTGGGGAGAAAAACATAGAGTTCATGTTCTTTCATGCCTTCTTGCAAGCGACAGTGTCTCTAAGATATTATTAACAATTAACATAACATAATATCACTGCCATCATAAACAAGGTATTTGTTTGCACAAACCGGAACTATTGCATCTACACATTCCTCACCTTCATAAATAGATTCATCAGTAGACATAGACGAGGTAATAACATTGGGTGCATAATCATGTTGGGATCTACAAATAAAATCTAGAGATTGCATAAATCATTTAAATAAATATTTTCATCTCTAATATCTTCAGGTGCCAATATTACCAGTACAAAGAAATAACATGCAAGAGTACATTAGTTATGTAGAGAGGACATCTATAAGGTTAAAACAATGTAAGAACAAAAACTACCAATATCAATAAAAGCTTCATCAGACTTCAGTATTCTCAAAATTGCTTTCGATTTTGGTTGATCAGTTAGTCCATATATTACTGTGCATTTTTATTCATCTACTCATTCCTTGATTATCTCGCCTTTAAATGAATATATGAAACTTAAAGGAAAAAAAAAAGCATTTTAATATGAAACAGAAAAGAAACAAAAGCATTAGCGTTGACTTTTCATATCTCCTTACTTCGACCATAATGAGTTGTTAATCCACTAATATGATTGGTTGGCTAATTAAAATTTCGTGTTAAGTTATCAGCTCACCATAGGAGAGATCCAAACAACGGATCGTCACAATGAATGTGTATGCACATAAAACATAAATGTAGGGAAGTTCATCATATTAGACGTTGTTTGAGTTCGACAAAGAAGAAAAAAAAGAATTGCAAAGATAGAATCACTGAACATTGATGCAGAAGAGGAAAAAAAAACCTAATTGAAAGTTCCTTATGTAGAAAGTTAGAGGAAGAAGAAGGAGCGATGACGAATAGCCAGAGCAATTCAGTGATTCCTCCAACCGTGAACCACTGACTTTAAAATAGTCGGCGTTTCCCTTCTCTGGTGAACCAGAAAAGCATCTCGGTGGATGATTAAGTCTCTGTGAAACCAAAAACAAACATTGCAACATAAACAACAATGCAAAAACTTAGGAATCGCAAATTGCCAAACAAACTGACCCTTAAGGTTGGTGACGACCCGATAGATATCTTGCATACCTTTGAACCTAATGAGGGAAAACCGATCGACAAATTTTTTAAAGCAATGATTCATGAGTCTGTTTTAATGCGTGTTTTTTCTTAGCCGAGTAAAAATGACTTTCTTTTGCATATGAGTTGTATTAAGCTAATCATCTGAATGGTTGTTCGTTTTTTTGCTGATGTGGCTTCACCTATGGAGAGAATCAAACTCTTATTTTATATCTTACATATTAAAGTGAGAAACACTCTCATTTTGACTGTGTTATAAAACTTATGATAAAATTAACATATGTTTTGTAACAACCCTTTAAAATAGGCTTAAGGTAGATTTCGTTATAAATTTTATATAAAAATTGAAAACTAATAAAGATTTAAATTTTTATATAATGTTCTTAATCCGATTCTAGTTCAAGTTTGGATTCGATTTTCAGGGTACATAGATTTAGCACATATTATGGTATTTTATCGGGTTCGGTTCATATAATTCTGTATTTTGGTTATTTTGATTTAAGACTTATTTGGTTATTTTTTAAGTTTTGGATACGGTTTGTATAGATCGAGTTTTGGTTCAAGTATTTTTATATAAAAAATCAAAATTTTTTAAAAAAATAATAGAAAACTTTTAAAGATAAAATTTGGTTCTTCATTTGAATCTGGTTCGGGTTCTTTTTTGGGTACATACATTTAGGATTCATTTGAGTATTATATCGGGTTCGGTTACTCTAATTCGGATCGATTTTGGTTCAGGTTTCAGACTTTTAAAATAACATCTCAAAAACAATAAACCAAAATATCAACACGAGTAACAAAATTACAAGAACATGATTTAAAAAATAATTAAATCCCGCGTTATAATGCAGGTATAATCCTAATATATAATTATTGTGAATGTCATCCTTTAAAATAGTTTATTAGAGATAATCTCTAATTACTTAATTTGATCAATTGTGATCACTGATATTTCATGCCTCGCTTTATGATGACAGATAGTGTATTGCACCTTCGAAACTGAATAAAAAAGGCATAAAGTGATTTATCTAAAAAAGAGTGATGATGAGACATACAATGAAGCATGTAATATTTAGAGTACTCCAGCTTATTATTAAACAGTAATATAAACTTTATAGAGTTGTTTTTCCAACTAAGTCTATCAATGCTTTTGCCCCTGCTACCTTTTTGTCTCCTTCAAGCCTTAAGCACTTTCATCTAAACCATTTTGAAAGCTAAGTTAACATTATCTGCATCACTAAGCAAACCATGCTCTTTTTAAAGTTATTTTCGAATTTGAAGTTTACTTTTGCTTCAGGTTATGCTTTAACAAAAAAAAAAATCTATTTATTCCTGGCGAGAAGTAAATTATAGTAATAAAAAGGTTTCATTCCATTGAATTTATTGATTAACAAAAATATATATAAATACTCCAGTAACAATTACATAAATTAACCAGTGAAAAAATTAAAATTATCTAGAAACTACACCTAAATAACAAGAGAAACATGGAATCTTTGATTAACCAAACGAAACTATGAAAAAAAGAAACAAAAAAGTTGACACTTCAAAACTACAAAAAACCAACGGAAACTGAAACCACAACTAGTTTACAACAAATCCAGAAAAAGTAGCTATAACTGCACGAAACATTAGAAAGAAACCAGTCGATCATTTATGCTTTATGTGTGTTAAAAGATATAGAACGGGTCTCTTTCTCTATTTTACAACTAAAGCATTGCATAAGTAATAGTATAAAATTTCATAAGACGTTCTTAATGGCTAAGGTAAACGAATATAGGAAAAAAATAATTAATAAATGCAAAGGGACATTTAGAAGTCGAACCCATGAGTTTCAGAACCCAAGTTGGGCCCATAAAGGCCCAAATTTCCCTCTCCTACCTAAACGATCACAAGAGAGATTCCCAGGCGCATCTCCGTAGGTGACCAGGACCCTATACAACGATCTGTTTCGTGTAGTTGTTCTTCTCTTTGGTCATTTTGCTTCTTGCGAAAATCTAAGAGTAGCTCTGCTCAGGTCACCCTTTGCTATTATCTTTCGCTCTTAGATCCATGGTGAATCCTTCACCGTCACTCTTTCCGCGTAAACCCTAGCTCTGCCCGAAACCCTATCGACCTCGTCCCCTTTTGGGATCATTCTTTAATAGGTGTGCAGAGGCTGCTTGGTTTCTGATCGATTTAGATTTTGAGGTATTGATCATCTTCTTAACTTCTTATAACTGGATTTTTAATTTATTTTTCGTTGCTTCTTTATTAGGACTTCTTTTTTGGAATTTGGTGATTCAGGTGGCTGGTTTAGGGTTTGTTTTACTCGAATACGTAATATAAGCTCGATTACCTTAGAGATCCTAATTTCTTGATATCAGATTTTTGCATCATTGATTCACTTACAACGCCTTCCTTTTTTTGGGTCTCTTTGTGCGAAAACTATTTGATTCTGTTTCCGTTACCGTAGTCCATATATCCGTGCTCGTTAAAATCAACATTACTTTTTTGGTTCTTTCCGTTTTTCATTTCAAACAATCCACTTTTTAGATCAACCGGTATGTTTGATGCACGAAACCAGCTCTTGTTTATCTTTATTTTACTGTAATGTTTAGGCATTACACTGATTGTATTTTCGTGTTAGAATGTAATCTGCTTATATTTTTTCGTTGCCTACAGTTAGGACTTTGTTTCGGGGCATAGATTGGTTGTCAAATCATCAATTATTGGTCATACTCTTTGTTGTTTGCTCCCATGTTTCAAGATCTATGACTTTCTTCAAGGTTATTGGTCATATTATTTCTTTATGTTCATGATATGTGCTTTTGTCATCCTAGTTACGGCTGTAAAATTTAACAATGGTTATTTTATGCCACCAAGAGTACACATTGGAAATTAATTATTTTGAATTGCCCTTTGAGACCTAACTGTGAATGGTTGAAGAAGTTGTTTTGTAAATTACCTTTATCATACTATCTTTTATAGTTTGAACAATTCCAGGCTGCTATGAATATGCAACCTGTTCTTCAACCGAGATCTTCATCAAATGGAGTTCCACTCAGAAGAGGTGAAAAAGAGGGATTTTCGAATAAAGCACAGTCTATAAAGCCTAGTCTCGCAAGTACTCCAAATACAGGTTTGCTGTTGATAACTATGCTTTATCTGCAACGTCATGTTCTGAGTTATTCATACTTGTTGATATATATTCAGCATTCAATGGAGAAGCTGGAAGCTTGGAGAAGCCTTCACGCGATCGGTCAGTGTACCTTAGCACATGTAAGATCGGGCATCTTGTGGAAGTACATCTAAAAAATGGATCGGTGTATAGTGGTATATTTCATGCTGCTAACGTTGAGGAGGATTTTGGTGAGTCTCTGAATCAGCATATTTTTCCTTCGTAGATGTAAAGCATAGCAAGACACTACTTTTTCTTTCCATCTCTAAATTGCTTGCAACTCCCAGGAATCATTCTAAAGATGGCAAGCTTGATTAAAGAAGGTATTTTGAGAGGGCATAAATCACGTTCTGAGTTTGTCAGAAAGCCGCCTTCCAAGACATTCATTATTCCTGCAGATGAACTTGTGCAAGTTGTAGCTAAGGTGTGCAATCTTTTATAGATTAAGGGGAAATAATGTTGTTTAGGTTTATGTCTCTGTGCTACGTGGATACCGCTTTTGAGTTTTGACATTGTCATTCTTTTTTATCATTAATTTGGTGTTAGGATCTCTCTGTATCCTTTGAGGGCATGTCAAATGCAGTTCAGGGTGAGAAGCAGGTGGAGCTCTTGACAGACTCTTCTATATCACAGTCTTTTAGTGTTGATCGGGGAAGAGAGCTGAAACCCTGGATACCTGATGAGAATGTTCCAGAGAGTACAGATTTGGAGAATGTGTTTGATAACCCTTGGCATAGGTATACAGACAAACATATATGTATATGTATATATATATACATGTTTACATACGTAGCTCCAAATTTTGTTGTCAAATATACTTGATTGGATGTTTAATAAACTGATTTGGCAGCTAGTGTATCATAGCTGAACATTTGAGGTGAGAGATGGTGGGAATGAGTAGAATATATATGCTTGCACTTTAGACTATGATTAGGGTATTCCTTTGGAAAGCTATTCTCTTTCTTTATTTAGAGCTAGAATTTTATTATCTAGTTACTTTGTGTGCATTTCTATTATTTGTGGGTTTTTTTTGGAGATTGGATCCAGTTACTAATTCATGATCTGGCAAAAACAAATAAAAATTCGAAATTGGAATGCTTGTTCCTAAGGGGCCCGACGATTATATTTTTTTTCTCGCTGATTTGGAATAGAAAGAAAAACGAGTAGTTAAAGCATGTATTATATTGTGGGGAACAGCCTTGGTAAATTCTATAAGATTCGGAGGAATAATGTTTGAATAGTTTGGCTCTTATATATTAGCAATCCTTGCTGTCTAGGTACCTGACTTTTCTTTCCTCGATACCTCTCATAACATGGAATTTAACTGGTAATATTTTTCTGATCCGCGTTCTTTGTGTAGGGGATGGAATCAGTTTGAGGTGAATGAGTCACTGTTTGGAGTAACGAGCACTTTTGACGAGGAACTCTATACCACAAAACTTGAGAGAGGTCCGCGGACAAGAGACTTGGAAGAGCAAGCCCTGAAGATTGCTAGAGAGATTGAGGGAGAGAATACACGAGATCTTCATATAGCAGAGGTGATTTTGGAGTTTTATTTGCACCTTGATTCCTATGTTTTCTTTTTTGTTGTTGTTGTAATTACCAATCTCTAATTAATAATGTATGCAGGAAAGAGGCCTTCAGCTTACTGATAATTTTGATATTGACGAGGAAACCAAATACTCGTCTGTTCGTCCATTTGATGAATTTGATGATAGTGGGTTTAATGAGGAGGATGACGCATTGCTGGATACTTGCAATGATCTGACTTTTGGTGGTTCATCTACTTCTGATGGCCAGAAGCCAGCTCCTAGTGGCAAGGTCCGTGACGAATTATGGGTATGGCTGAGTTCTTCTTTGATAGTAGTTTATAGATGAACTAATCGGTGATATTGCCATTCACTTTCGTTCAGGGTGACAGTCAATCTTCTCGGAATAATACTAATGTCGATCAAAGCTTCTCGATTTCTGATGATCACGCTCAACACTTCTCCTCTGAAAAGCGGTCCAAAGATTTTCCTGCCATTGGCAGCAGTAACAGGTCAGTTTCCTTTCTATAAGGCTACGCATCTGAAGAATCGATTAAAAATATATTTTCTCTTATTTTGAGGATTCTCTTGGCATAATAGTGAGAGCCAGCTGGATGAGCGCAGAACTAACAACAACCGAGAGGTTTCACAGAATAACAGAGTAATGTCAACTCCATGTTGATTATACACATTTAATGATGATTGCATTTGGCACTTCGTTTTTGTTCTATTATTTTAACGTTGGTTCTTTGGTGTCCCGTATGAACACAGTCCGCTGAGGAATCAATTTCCAGTCATGGAGGTATTCTTTCTTACACTGAGTTCTATATGTGAAAACTATAATATTTGTGTAATTGTAAACAATGGATGCCCACAAAAGTCTTAACGTGTTTTCCCGTGTTTGATTTAGAATTACCTTTCAGTTTTACAAGCATGGCTCAATTTTTTCTTGATCTGACACTATTATGTAATTTGACATTCATCTCAACGGACTCTCTAGTGGCATTGCATTAATAGCGTTCCATTGATGGACTTGTTTAATCTTCTTTTTTTCTTTCTCTTTGTTGTTAAAAAGGACTTTTTTAGTGTTGCTAAATGGAACATGATAAATTCTTTTGTGCACAAGGAGTGGACCTGTTATGGAACTTCCATCTATTTAGGAAACCATGTTTAGACGTGAGGTTTATGCAAATATGTATTTTGGAATATAGATATTAACGAAGGTGCAAAACTTGGAGGCGGTGCAACCTCAGCGGCCAAGGCTGTTACAGAGAGAGAAAGACAAGCAAGTCAAGTTTCTGGTAAAATAAAATCTGAAAGCTCTTTTGTGCAGTCCGCTTCTAGAAGTTCAGAAAGTCGCCCAGGTCCTTCAACACCTAGTCGTCCTGGACTATCACCGAGCTCGTCGATTGGTTCTATGTCCTCATCAGAAAAGTCCACTCTTAATCCGAATGCGAAGGTTTTTATTTGATTTGTTCAAACTTGATGAAGTATTATTAACTGTGTGTGTGTGTGTTTTACCCAAAAAAGAAAAGAAAAAGAAACTAATAATGGGTCATTGGATCTGATCAGGAATTCAAACTCAATCCAAACGCAAAGAGTTTCAAACCATCTCAACCAGCAGCTGCACGGCCTCAGTCGCAGGTGTCAGATTCATCATTCTACTACCCTGGTCCTGCTGTTCCTGTTCAGCAGATGCATGGAATGCCGCCTGTCAGTTACGGAGTAAGTTCTTTGAGCTGTAAACATTCAAACCTGAAGTATATTTCTAAAACTCACCACGGTGATAATTGGCAGGTCGCGCAATTTCCTGGCCAACCACCGATGATGTATCATCATCATCCTCAAACCTATTATCCTTCAAATGGACAACCCCAGGTTTGGTAACTATTATGACACACTTGACCTATATATCACACTATATCGAAATGATGATAATTTTGATATTGTAATGGTAGTATCCGCCGCAGCAGCAAATGATGCCTGGTCAGCCACCTAGGCCACCAGTTTATTACATGCAGCCTCCTCCTTACCAGCCGGTTATTATTGTTAAATCCCTCTATTTTGATGGTCAGACTCGGAGTTAAAAGGACTTTTGGATGCTGAATCTCTTGTGTGTTCTGTTCATACAGGAAATGCCATATAATAATAAAGGACGAGACTGATGGTGGTGATGTTTTTTTTGTGAAGGACGTGAACCGAGCCATCCACCTCTTGTGTTTTCTTCTTTCTTCTCTCTCTTGCCCCAACTACTGATGCCTTTTCTCTCTCTCTCTCTTTTTTAGTCAGATTCCCCAATCTTGTGTTCTTTAGAAAAAAAAAAGAGAAAAAAAAAAAAAGACTAACTATCTCACTATCTGTAGTCTGTACTGAGTGTACTCTCCATTATTTTCTTTGTACCAGGGTTATAAATTTTAGAGTTTAGGTTTCTCTCGTGTCTTACCTTCTTCCTCTTCTTTGTGATCAGAATTTCGCTTCGTCGTTCTCATTTTATTTAGTTATCTGTGTTTGTGTGTTTTCTTACAGGCATCATGCTAAAATTTTGGGTGATTATGTTTTCTAAAATCCAAAACATTGTGATTCATTTTAGTATACGAAACGGAAACAAGAGAAGAGCTACAGAGATTTCCAAAGCACACATAGTTTACCGAAATAATTATACAACAATAAAAGTGATAATAACTGGTTGAAATTACAAGTTCTACTTTAAGTTTACAAGTGTCCTATAACTCTAAAAATTCATAAAAAAGCTAGATACATATATATGCTAAAATATTATTCTTTTACTAGATTTTTTTTTCCCGAAATTAAATTTTATTAGTAATAGTGTTCAGGCTAAGCCCTGTTACAAAAGATTGGACCATTGGTAAAGCCCAGCAAAACGCAAAAAAACAAAGAAAAATAGAAGTCTAAAAAGCCTATTATGCAAACAGAAATTAAAAAAGTTCCTAGCCCACATGTTGGTCCAAGTTCGGTTTTATGGATTTGGAGAGTCGGTTCTCTTCTCTTGGCCTGTGGTTTCCATGGCAGTCTGGTCCTGTATGCCTTCATCCGCAAGTCTGCTGCTGTCGGGAATTCCATCTCCTCCTGTCACACTCACCATGTTAGTGTTCTCATCCGTTGTTGGGATAGCTAACTCAGCATCTATTGGGTCCGGAGATACATCTGCCATGAACGTGTCTTGCGGGTTGTTGATCACGTCTTCGATTGTCACCCTCGTGCTATAGATGTTGTGTGACGGTGCTCTGTTATTAAGTGGTTGCGCTGTGTATGGTTGTATTGCCAGTGAGTCTGAGGAGTATGACCAATCAGTTGTTGAGTCGCTGTTGAAGTTACTTGGAAAAGGATCGTGCTCTTGTGGAGGAGGAAACACCAAGTAATCTTCTGGAGTTGGCACATATGTGTAGTGGATGGCCCTGTGCGTGAGTTTTTGGCAAGTGAGGCACAATCTATGGACCCATTCACAGTAGAACTGCACGTAAAACATGTCTCTGTTTTGAGAGTAGATGCTCTGGTAATATCTGAGCCTGTCTGAGATATTGAATCTTATCTTGACTCTGATGAGAGGTGGTCTTGTGATGGCAAACTCGTTAAGATCCACATCCAGAACTTCTCCTACTGTAGATGCTATTAACCTTACTGCAGTTTCTAATGCATAGTGAACTGGAAGATATTTTATTTGCATCCACAGGTGAATCAAGGTGATCGGGTTGAGAGACTGATTGTTTGTCCATTTTTCCACCGCGAGTAGCCATCCGTTGTAGGTGAGTGGCTGCATTCTGTAAATCGCATTCATATCTTCTTCATTTGAGAAGAAGAATTGCGCCATCTCAGCATTGATCATTCTCCCTTTGACAGTGGTGTGAAGACACCAATCCTTTGGAATGTCTTCGATGAGCTCGACAATGTTTTGTTCAAGAGGGTTCACCATCTGAACTAATAGGCTTCTTCTGTTCTGAGCTTGGATGTCTTGGTACATTTGCCCTGGGAGAAACACTACAGGGTTTTTCCGTCCTAAGTCCCAGTGGTTCAGGGAATTCCACATCTCGTTATCCATTTTTGGTGAGTTGCTTCACCTTTCTCCACGTATTTATAGACTCAAGATCTTAGTTATACGTCGCATGGCGTTTCAGTTTCTCTACTGTTGGTTTTTGCCTCGGGAATCATCAGTTTCTTTTGTCTACTATTGGTTGAAACCAGAGTTAGTAGAACACACCAAGGATTGCCTCGTGCAATTTGCTCTCGTGCAGGTTTCCATAGGGTTAACCCTTGTTTTCGACAAGTGGCATGTGTTGATTGGCGTTCGGTTAATTCCTGACCAACCTAGGTAGCTTATCTATTCTTGTTAGCCGTAATTAACCTAAAGAAATGATTACCTAGAGTTTTCCTTCACGTAATGATGATTTCGCAGCTCTGAGAAGATAATACTTTGTCTGTTTTGAGGAAATCGAAGAGTCCTCAATTTTCCAAGGCGGGAAGAGTTGTGAGATGTTGGGCCTATTTAAACAAAGGCCCATTTCTGGTTCTGCTCCTTGTATCATCTTCTTTGGCTTTCTAATTGGCTTGTCCAACTAATGCTGTTTTTTGGGCCTAAAACTCTGAGTCCCTTTCAGCCCAACATGTTGTTGGCTCATTGAGTTACTGATGGTTGTCTCCCATTTGGGCCTGTGGGTTCGAATTATTCGTGATCCATCTTGGGAGTCCTCTTGCTAAATAGTCAGAATATCTTCCATCCTTTATCACACTCTTTGCTATGGCTCTAACTTCCAAGTTCCTGCTTGAATGCACTGCGATGAATTTACAGACTTAGAATCTCTTTGCATATTTGTGGATCCTGAATAACCAGGCCTTGAATTTGGGCCATCTTGCTGGTTCTTTAATGGCCTTAAGCACTGTTTGGTTGTCTACTTCAATTAGCAGATTTCTAACTCTCAGTTCTAAAGTTGCTTGCATGATCCAACTTAGTCCTGTGAAAGTTGTGTTTAAGTATGAGGTGCAGCTGGCAATGATGTGTCTCCCATGTAGTTGATCCTGTTCACCAATTGTTTCCATGACAAAGGCAGCTCCCCTAAGTGTCGATTTTTCAGTCCAGGCAACGTGCCATTTGATTACTTTATATCCTTTGTAGTCCTCAGTTAACTCTGTTTGCTGGGGAATCAGAACTCTGGTTTTGGGGCTGTACTCCTCTTTTTCCATTGATATTCTCAACAGATCTCTCTTTGTGAGACATTCCATGGCTTTACTTTGGAGGTTTGGTTTCGAGTTGTTGATAACAATTTCATTTCTCGTTTTCCAAATGGTCCATAGGACCCAAGGGAAGAGATCGAGATTGTTGTTCTGGCCATTTCTTCCATATTTGTTGTGTATTAGGAAGCTCATGTTTGCAGTTAAGGAGGAGTTAGAGAAACTTGATGGAGGTATGGGGTGAAGTGTTAAAGCCCAAATTTGTCTCGCTGGGTGACACACAAAGAGAGAATGGTTAGTGGTTTCTGGCTCAGTCTCGCAGACTGCAAAAGTGTCATCTCTGATGAGCTTCCTCTTTTTGAGATTTGTAGCAACCGCCAAGGCATTTGAGAGGACTCTCCAAAGGAATATTTGTATTTTCTGTGGGGTTTTGATGTTCCATATTTTCCTCTTTAATCTATCTTCAAGACTAGTAGGTGTGGTTCTTGTGTTGTCATTTGGTCTCGACAGATGTTGTGTGAGTCGATAGCCACTATTCACCGTGTACTCTCCAGATTGATTCAGCCTCCAGATCCAAGAATCTTTATTAGCTACACAGGGAGGTGTCCCTAGTATCACCCTAGCGTCAGCTTCCAAGAATGTGTCTTTCACCATCTGTGAGTTCCATTCCTCATTCTGGATGAGGTATGCAGCTTTTAAATTGACATTGAAGATGTTGTTTTTACTTATTGGAGGGCGGGGTTATTCAGTGCAAATCCATTTTGAGGTCCAGACAAAGGTGTCTTCTCCATCACCGATCTGTTTGAGGAGGCCTTTCTCTAAGAGTTCCTTTCCAAGACATATATTTTTCCAAGCATATGAATCTTTGGTCCTTATTTCACTTGATAGGAAGTCAGTGTTGGGGTAGTATTTTGCCTTGAAGACTTTAGTTAGTAGCAGGTTTTGGTTGTTGAGCAGTCTCCAGGCTTGCTTTGCTAGCAAGGCTTGATTAAAGTATTCTATATCCTTGAATCCTAATCCCCCTTCCTTCTTGGTTTTGCACATTTTGGACCAGGCCACCCAAGGGATACTCCTTCTTTCTTTGTTATGACGCCACCAGTATTGCAACATTGCACTAGTTAGCCTTTTGCATTGACCTTTAGAAAGCTTGAAACTAGACATTGCATATACTGGGAAAGCTGATGCTACTGCTTTTATCATAACCTCTTTCCCCCCCAAAAGATAGGTTTTTTGAGAACCAATTCTTTGTTGCGTTCTTTAGTTTCTCTGTTATGTATTCGAAGATTTTGTCTCTGTTTCTTTTGAAGCACTCTGGGAGGCCTAGGTATTTCCCTATCCCATGATCCGTTTGTATTTGAAAGAGTTCTTTTAGGGAGTTTTTTGTTTCTGGTGTTATCTTTCCCAAATGCTATAGCGGATTTTTCGAAATTTATTCTCTTTCTAGAGATCTTTTCGTATTTGTCAAAGGTTTCTTTGAGGTGCTTTGCTTCTTTTTCTTCTGTCTTGCACACAAACAAGCTGTCTCTGCATATAGTAGATGTTGCAACACTGGTTCTTGGTTTCTGAATTTAATCCCTGATATGTTCCCTTTTACCAATTGTTTGTTCATTAGATGAACCCAGTGCTTCTGTTCCAAGCACGAATAGGAATGGAGATAAGGGATCTCCTTGTCGAATTCCTCTTTCCGGAGACACAAACCCGCACGGAGTTCCATTCATTAGAATTGAATATCTGACGGTTGTAATGCAGTTCATTATTCTTTGAATCCATTATGGGCAGAAGCCAAGCTTATGTAGTATGGTTTCTATGAATTTCCATTCAATCCTATCATAAGCTTTGGACATATCGGTTTTAATGGCCATGAATTTGTGTTGTCCTTGCAGATTGGTGTTAAGATGGTGCATGATCTCATGAGCCAGTAATACGTTGTCCGATATGAGTCTACCAGCAGTGAAAGCTCCTTGTATCTCCGATATGATTTGTGGCAAAATGGGTTGTAGTCTTCCGACAATGATTTTTGCCAACACTTTGTAGATCACAGAACATAAGCTTTTTGGTCTGAAGCTTTTCATTTCATTTGGGGAATGTGTTTTGGGTATTAATGCTATGTGGGTGTAATTCCAATCACTTGGGAAGTTTCCTTTCCTGAAGGCTTCTCGTATTTCCTTCGTGATTTTGTCTTTGAGGAGGTCTCAGTGTTTGTGGAAAAATGTCGCTGTAAATCCATCTCGCCCTGGTGCGCTTTCCCCATGTATGCTGAAGACCGCTTTTTTTACTTTGAGTTCTGTTATTGGGGACATCAAGTCGTTGTTCATCTGTTGCGTGACTTTTGGCTCCATGTCTGCTAAACTTTCTTGAATGTCAGTTGGCTTGGAAGATTTGAAAAGTTCTCTGAAGTAGTTTGCAGCAATGTCTCCTTTGGAGCCTTCTTCAAAACATAGTTTACCGTTCTTGTCCTTTAGCGCTATCACTTTGTTCCTTACTCTTTGGAATTTAACAAAGTTAGGGAAGAACTTCGAGTTTTGGTCTCCAACTTTGATCCAATCTCTTTTTCTTTTTTGTTTCCAGAATTGCTCTTCTTCAATGTAATAGATTTTGATCTGTTTTTTCAGTTATGGAATTTTGCCTGTATCTGGGGACGTTTTCCTCATCTCCTCATCAAGTTCCTC
>OVBA01001300.1:0-46161 GCA_900406435.1 Lepidium aucheri
TTTATTTTTAACATATTAACTATATCACAATGTTTTGTTATACACTATTTCATAACAATGATACTAGTCACCAACTAGTTTAGAATAAAAAAATATAAGTGGTTGGAGAATTCTCTAAGAAATCATTAATCCCCATTTCTATACTTCCCTGAATCAATTTCCCAAATTTACAAATCCTAAGCATTCTAATCGAAATTTATGTATCTTATCTTGTATGCTGGTTTTTGTCTTCCTAATATTAGCTAGTTATAAACTTGTAATTATGAGACATGGCATCGAATCTTAATATACATTTCATGACATGCGGTATAGATCTTCCGAACAATGATTTTCTTAAAGAAAAGACAAATATTTGATAACATAACTGACAAATCCATTTTTTCCCCTAATTAGAAGATGAACCCTAACCATAGCCGTGCCTAACATAACTGGATAAAATGCAGCATTTGTCCTAAGCTCCAACATTTTCTTTTTTTAATGATGACCACATTTTTACTAATTTGGTCTTACAACTATTAGTTCTATCTTAATCTCTTTACAACTATAAATATATTAAGTGGTTATATCCAGGCAATTTATGAAATTTAGGCCATGTACAATTCCGAAAAAATAAACCATAACTATTAAAAAAATTATGCCCTAAAATACACTAAAAATATTTAATAAAGCACTTGGGCATGTGCTTTGCACTTGTTGCACAGCCCAAATACTGGTCCTGGTTATATTTCAGGGTTCAAAATATTTTGATATTACCAAAAAATACAGATAACCTAATTGGTTTATTCCTTATCTAGTTTGATACATGGTGGTGATTTCAAATCTTTCTCATCTCCAACCGGAAAGTTTTGGTTATGAATTGGGTTATGTTGATCCAATTATCATTGACAAAATATATATATATATATATTGATTTTTAATATAAAAATATGTATATTGATCAAAACTCTTGTTATACTATATATTAAATATTAATATACAATATAATAAATAATCTATTATATCTTTTATAAAAAATCTATTATATATAATATGAAAATGTTATATTACCATAATTTTTTTCTTAAATGCTGTCATAGTTCTCTATATACCTTGGCACAACACTAATCCTAACTCATAATTGTTTTGTGATTGGATTAAATAAGATAGAGCCTATATGATCTTTAAAGATGTTAAACATATAGTTAATATCTATTAAGATAGCAAAAAGATGATGCAAGTAGCGAGAGTGATGTAAGTAAGAGAGTTATTGAACATGCCACTAGGTCTCTAATTGTTGACTTGGTCTTTTCCTCATAAGCTACTTTATATTCGGGCTTCCCCAATTTTCTACATCGATCCAAATCCTTTTTCCTCTAAGTCTTACAAGCATCTAAAAGATATGAGGCAGTTTCAAAGTTCAAATTTGGTGTGAAAAGAGTGAAAATTTTGGAAACAGAGCCTAGAACAGTCTCGGACATAGCTGCAACATTAGTTCACAGGAAGGCATTATATTTGTTTTCCTAAATGTTTAGATTTTGAGTGATTCCAAATCTCTTTTTTTTTGGGACAAGCTTTTTCTTTTTAATTATTCATCACTATATATTATTTTGAGATAGCAAAAACCTAAAATCAAAATCCAGAAGCCAAAAAAAAGCTAAAAATCAAACCGAAAATATTTGCCATTTTAATTACCAATATCTTATATATTATTACAGAAATGATTCTTACTAAAAAAAACTTACATGTCAATACCACATTTAATTTCAACGAGGTTGATTACTAATTAGTTCATAATATTAAAATTAAGTTTCGTTATATATTTGTATAATATAATTTTAATTACCAACATCTTATATATTATCAGAGAAGTGATTCTTATTAAAATAACTTACATGTCAACATCACTTGTAATCTCAACCCAGTTGATTATAAACTTTTCCATAATACAAAAATTTAGTTTAGTTATATATTTATATAATATAATACTAGTTTTTTTAATTTATTTTGATATGAGTTAAATACATAATAATATTAAGAAACTATATAAAATGTAATTAATTACGTAAAATACATATAAAATTAGAATGTTACTTTTAATATAATTACTTCAAAATTTAATTTAATTTTTTTATTTTAACTTAATTTTATATTTTTAGAAAAATATAATTATCTTTTAAGTTTTAAAATTATCTCAAAATTAGTTAACCTTTTTTTGATTTAATACTATTTAAAATTTTAATAAAATAAAAATAATTACACATCTCTGATACTTATCACAATTTTTAATAATCCTATTAAATCTGAATATTAGATCTTTTCTATACAATTATTTTGTGTTAGTTTAGATAATCTTTCCTAATTATCATAATATTTAATAATTATTTTGTGTTTGTTTAGATAAACTTTCTCTTTACGGGACCATCCAATGATCAATGAGCATTATCAGTTGAAACTATCAATGATTGGGGTGGTCTCATGAATTGACAATTCTTCGGCTCATAAAAATGCGCAAAAAAACATTTCCGGAGATTTTATTTTTTATGAAAACTATGAACAATAGGGACGTCTTGGTAGATCTTCGAGAGTGGTTAGAGTATAATAAAGTTTTACTGTAGAACCTGTGGGTAAATATGGTGGTTTGATTGTCTTTTGGAAGGAAAACATCTTGATTATGGTTTTGGAAGCTAGCAAAAATCTAATTAATTCCAGCATTTTAATAGGAGGACAAAAGTGTTTTCTCACTTGTATTTATGGTAATCCTACCGTAAGTCATCAAAAAGAGGTTTGGGAACACATCACTAGAATAAGACTTCTAAGAGGATCTAAATGGGTTTTTGTTGGGGATTTTAACGAGATTTTGCATTGTGATGAAAAGATCGGTGGACTAGTTAAAAGCATCAAATCCTTTAAAAATTTCTCACAAATGATAAAAACCTATAAGTTGAGTGAACTCTTGGATTTTGGAAACAGCTATACTTGGGGAAAAAAGAGAGGAGACCAATGGGTCCAATGTAAGTTAGACAAGAGTTTTGGAAACAAGGATTGATTCAAGTTATTCCCAATGTTAAAGAAAGTCTTCCTTGAGATGAAGGGATCAGATCACATGCTCATTTTGCTAAATCTCTTTGCAGCTCACGAAGATCTCTTCATTCTCTTTGGGATCGAACATCAATTGTAAAAAAAAAAATATTGACCGTTCGACTATTTCTTAAAATTTACACCTTCTGCAGAAACTTTTGGTTTGACAAGGGATGGGCTAACAAACCAGGTGTGGTAGAGGCTATCTCCTTAGCATGTAACTCCGACAACTCCAACATTGATTCAGAAGTCTTAGACATAATTCAAACCTATAAAAAAGCTTTAAGCGGTTGAAAAAGAGTCAACAATACAAACTCTAAGGAAAGAATTCTATAGGATAACTGGAGATTGAGAAAGAGCTAAGTGGGTCTGCTCTTTCATGTGACACTCGTTTCTCTCTAAAAAGGGATCTGATTCAAGCACATGGCAAAGAGAAAAGTTATTGAAATTAATAAAGTAGGGGATCATGGTTAAAAGAGGGTGACAAAAACACGAAATTCTTTCATGCCTCACTGAAAACAAAACGCTCATCCTGAGGACAGGATTTGCTGACTGATGAAAATGGGATAAGTTATTGATCTGAAGCTTCTAAAGGAAGAGTACCAGTGGTATACTGACAAGCTCTTCACATCATCAACAACTCAAATTCTTTCTGTTTTTTTCGATGGGTTTCAGGGAAGAGAACAACCAATATGAATACACACCTCTCGGTTGAGATTAGACCATAAGAGATTAAAAGAGTAGTTTTCGCCATTAAACCATCAAGTGCATCGGGAGCAGACAGTATGACTGGTTTGTTCTTTCAAAAATATTAGTCCATAATTGGCACTGCTTTCACGGAAGAGGTGAGATCCTTTTTCTCATCAGGTAATATGTCATCGGAATGGAACTTTATGCAGCTCTGTCTCATCCCAAAGAAGTCTAATGCAACATCAATGTCGGATCTGAGACCCATCAGCTTGTGTACAGTAGTCATATCGAAGATTTTAGTGGCAAGACTTCAAACTTTTATGGCAAATATTGTCTCACCAAATCAATCAATTTTTGTGTCAAAGCGCCTTATCTTTGATAACATCATGTTGGCGCATGAAGCAGTCCACGCTTTAAGAACCTAACCTCCGATCAACACACAATTCCTAGCTCTAAAATCGGATATGTCCAAGGCATTTGAGAAAATAGAATAATGATACCTAGAAGGTTACTCACTACAATGTGGTTTGACAACAAATATTTTGAATGGGTGATGAAATGTGTTACAATAGTGAATTACACTATCCTAACTAACGGGCAACCGCACTACATCATTGCTCCTAATGAAGTCCCAGACAAGGTGATCCTATCTCACCTTTTCTCTTTGTTTTGTGTACAGAAGTTCTGACCCATATAATAAACAAGGCAGTGGATTCTAAGGAGATCAATGTACTACAAGAAAATTGGATATTCATAGCGTATGATATATGTTATCGTTGAAATCTATAACGCTTTTAAAAACGCTGTATATACTCCCGTTATAAAAGTATGTCACTTTTTCTTACCTTTTTTGAAATGTAATTATATTGTCCACTTAATATAACACTTATTTAATAAAATAATTTATAATAGTATTTACTTTTTGTTATAAGAGTTTTACTTATAGCATTTTATAATTATAATAGCATTTTTGTTGCTATTATATAATTATAGTAACTTTTTTTTGTTTATGTGTACTACAATTTCGTTTAGCTAGAAATTTAATCTAGCTCAATTAAATTTTGATAAATCTGATAATTTGATTAAAGCAAATACTTTCAATTGTATCACAACAGAAATCATAAAACACAAACTAAAAAAGATAAATAGGTTCCAAGCAACATATGGTTTAACAAGTTTACGCATCACAATAGTTTCTTTTTATCATTAGGCCAAGCCACCATACTACTTTTGGCATCATCAATACATTGCATTTTGGAATTTGGTCTCCACATTTAGCATTTCCAATCTTTGACAAATCTACCAAAACCTTCGAAGGATTAGGACCAAGAAGAACAACGTGCACAAGATCAACTAGATTAATTGAAAAAATATGGCCTTCTCCCATAATTTTCTTGAACCAAAGCAGTCATACAAAATACACTTCTTGTTGTCACTTTTGCTACTACATGTACTTTTACTTGTACTTTGGCAATCAAAATTGCAAAACACAACATTTATAAGTAAAAGGAACTTATAAATGGTAGATACAAACATAAGAAAAGCAAAAACAGAAGGGACGTTTAACATTTACTACAGGTAATGTTTTAGGCACCGATCTCCTGATGAAAGCAATCCTATCCAGTGGCCATGCGATGGTCATATTTTTAGCATCACCCATTATTGTCATTTCAGAACTTGGTCTCCACAAAAAAAACTTTCTGATCAATTGCCTTCTCAACCTTCATAATTGCAGCATTAGGACCCAGAGAAATTTGGTTGACCTTTTCAGTTGGATCTTTAGAACAAATTATAATCTCAGCAAAAATTCCACAACCATTCTAAGCATAAATGTTGCATTTCATTTCTGATTCACCAGAGACCTAAAAATTCATGCATATATATATATATATATATATATAATATATATATATATATAGTCATCTGACTATTGAGGTTGAAAGTACTACCAGTCAAGAATTATAAACACTCTTAAACTCACCATAGATCCAGCAGGTTTTACACCATAAGAGCTGCATCAGGTGAATCCAAAACAACCCTGTCAGCTGGAAAAGGAATTTTTGTTCCAATAACTTCACCAATTGAACAACTTGTTAATGTCGGTCTTCATAGATAAGCATCTAGACTTGAAGCAGATTTCACAATAACAGCCGCCACATTATGACCGATTGGAATTTGACTAATCCTATACCTTGTTTCCACCGAGCAAAATTCTCTTTCCCTAGTAACATCATCATTTATTGAATACCAATCCAATATCTTACAGTTGATAGGTCATGTCCATTTGTTCAGAACATTAGACTTAGGATCTACATTTCTACATGATGACTAACCAGAAAAAAAATGGTTAACAACTGATTTCATTGTCCATCATTAAAAAAAAGAGTGAAACTTACTTTCTTTTGAGCTAAAATACTAATTTGATTCTGTAATTCTTCAATCTTGTTCATCGTGTCTTCTTTGTAAGCTTCAAGCTTCTGAACATGTCATCTCTAGCATTCAAGTACTCTAACTTGTTCAGACTAATCCCCCTGCCCATCCCTCTAACTCTTCCATATTTATCTTTTCCTAGAATTTGGCTGAGAGCGTCTTCTCTTATATTTGCAGTGGATGTGGAGTCCATTTGACTATTGATTGATTGTATCCTCTCCTTAGAAATATATGAAAACATATAGTTGAATGAGACATAAGAGTCTGTTCTAATAACCTCAATAATAAAGTAATTGCTATTTTCTTACAATTTTGTTGATGCACTCAAGTTTTAATCCTAACAGCCTATTACAAGTATACAACAAACCACTATAATAGTTAGAGATTGAATCCACGAGAACCAAAGATTGCACTATCGATTGCTTAATTCTAATTCAAGCTAAATCAAAACTATATAAGAGTAATTGTAACTAACAACTTAAGACGAATAAACGATGCAAAATTCAAAATTAAAAACATCAAGAATCAAAAATTCATCAAGAAATACGAAATAACATCAAGAAAATTTTCAGGGCATACATTCAACCAATTCTCGACTCACACGTAAATCTATAGCAAACCCAATATCATGGCGTCGACTACTATGTCTAACAACCTAGAATCCTAAACTATCGTGTGGTCCTAGAGAAGTAAACATGCATTAAAAAATTGATCTGATAGGTCCACTACTAGCCTTAACATCAACTTCCGTTGGTTAAGGACTAGTTGCTCATATAAGCTAGTTTTGGCTTCTAAAAAACTTCTGGAGAGTTCAACAACCTAAGATCATATACTAGGTGATTAGGTTAATCTAAGATTAAACATAGTCTTAGATAGAGAACACACAAAGTTCGAACCTTATTTGTTCATAATTCATGATTCCTAAATTCCTATAAAACCCTAAACCTAATAAGGTAACTACTCATACATGATCAAAGTAGACAAAGCAATAGATGAAGAAGAAAACATAATATATTGAAAAATTAAATAAGGGTTTCTAAAACTTCTCAATGTTGAGGATGAATTGTTTTCCCAGGCTTACAAGAGTTCTCTGCCGTAAAAGTGTGCTTAGAATACGATCTAAAACTCTAAAAACCTAATTATATAAGTCTAAAAATGTGTTGGTACAAAATAAGAAAAATTTTATTTTTATTCATAGCCTCAAAGATCGGTCGATTCAAATGTGGATCGATCAATCTGAATCATGAACAATCAACCTCGGTGGCAATTGGTTGATTTCCAAGTCGGGCGCAAATCACTAAGTGGGCTGGATTGGTCAATCTTGGGACACAAGGCCAATCCTCAGGTCGAGCGCATATTTTGGTGACGAGAAGACCGATTGATCAAACAAGGCTGGTTGATCTTTAGCTCAGGTGCAACTTAAGATGCTGAAAGGGATTGATCGATCCAGATGCATATCGATCGATCTTAATACCTTATAAACAAGCCATAATTGCTCCAAGTTGTTTTAGTCTATATTTTGAGTGCATAATCTGAATTTAACCTATTTTGTACTTGTGAAGACTCCAAAACAATAACAAAGGCTCTAAAAACATGTTTATTAATGAGCTAAAAACTGATAAATATGAGGTACATATAACTATCTTGATACTTTATAAACCCTCTAACTCTTCCACATCTATCTTTTCCTAAACCTTGGCTGATAGCGCCTTCTCTTATATTTTCAGTGGATGTGGAGTCCATCTGACTATTGATTCTATCCTCTCCTTAGAAATATGTGAAAAACACATAGTTAAATGAGTCATAAGATTCTATTCTAATAACCTCAATAATAAAGTAATTGCCATTTTCTTACAGTCGTATCTGCAAATTCTTTCTTCACAGATCTCCCATCAGAGTGAGTGTGCCCTGCCTACCAGACCTTGCTTCTAGTCACCATCCTTGGATCAGTGCTCTTCTTTTTCTAGTTAAACATGGTGTTTAACAGTTATATGTTTCTAAACTTCAATCTTTGAGTCTGGCATATCCTCGTATCAGCGAGAAGAAGTCCGACGAGTAGTAAGAAGATGCTTTATCTCGGCAATTTTTGGATGAGTGAGATGTGGCTTGAACATCACATTGGAGCGACTAGTGACCAAAGTGATCTCTCGAGCATGCAGCTTGCACCAGCAACGCTGCCAATCTTGATTAGCACCTCCACTTGTTTTTCTTTGTCAAATACGTGCAATCTGTCATGAACCTATCATCCATAAAGCTGATCCTGTCAACTCACTCATGCTACTAAGGTCCATCGGTGATGCATGAAAATCAGAATCAAGAGACTATTTATCGTATTTGTCAATGGAGTAGTAGGAAATCCCTTGAAATGTCTCCCCGCGAGCTGCTTGGCAAAATTTCTAGAAATTTGGGCTATCTAAACTCGAAATCATCACAGAACATGATTAGTAAATAGTTTTTGGCTAAATAATCAAGAGCAAATCAAAATTCATCAAACCCCAAGAACATTCTTTAATTTTTCAGAATGAAAAGTGGAGATAGAGACTCATGTCTTAGCAGATCGAGATTAAAACCAGTATAATCAGAAAGAGGAAGAAATTTTTAGTGAGATAGGCTCAAGAATCATCAAAAACCGTTAAGAATTGAGAAAGTTATGGAGGTTTGAAGTTTTGAGAGAAATCCTCTCTAAAGTCACCCAAAAGTGTTTGAAATCTCAAAAATATGATAGTTTTGATCCAAAAACTTGAGTATTCCTTGTTTTGAAAGTGTTTTTCGATTCGATTTATAAGAATTGAACTAGTTTTTGGAAACAGAAGACTTACCTGGCCCGTAGATCGATCGATCAGAATTTCCTCTTTGTAATCATATTCGTTGGGTCAATCAATCTTTTGTAGGGTGATCAACGTGATGGTCGAGCAAAAATTTTCATTGGGATCCAGATTGACCGATCTCATGTGCTGAGGTCGATCTGCAGATTGAGCGCCTCTCTGAATTGTCATGTGGATCGATCAATCATCTATCTCACGGTCGATCGTCAGATCAAGCACAGTTCCAGTATCTTAGTGGATCGACTAATCATAGTATTGAGGCCGATCGTCACATCGTGCGTACGCTTCAAGTCTCTCATGGATCGACTGATCTCTGGGTGGATCGATCTATCTTAGTAGGCAAATCAAAACAAAATAAACTCAAAACTAAAACATACAAAAACTAAATTGTATCTACTAGTGGATTTCCTCCCATTTAGCGCTTGTTTAAAGTCATTTAGCTTGACTCGAGTGTCCTTGAAGTGGCAAATGGACTCTTAGGAGGTGTTGTTCCTCCCTTAGTCAAGCGATTATCCAAGATGAACTGCTTCATGTGTGGATCCTTTCTGTGAAACTCAGCTCCTGTAGTGTCAAGCAACACTACAATACCAACGGGTTGTACCTCATTCACAGTAAAGGATCATGCACTTCTTATTCCAAGCTTATCTGCAAAACCCTCAAGAGAAAAGTTGTGCAGCAAAATTTCAGAAAGGACATGAAACTTATGGTCATGGATACATGTCTAGTTGATTTAAGTCTGGAGTATCATGACAATCCACTAAATCCTCTGCATTCACGATGAACGCACTCCTCTTCGTCTGACTCACAACCAAGAAACTCATCAAAAAACACTGAAGTCCAACTCATTGCTTCAGACCTTGAAGCACCCTTAACTGATCTGATCATTCCACAAAAACTACCACTTGGTGTCGAAATTGGATAGGAGATCCCCTTGTTAACATTCTCCAAGACGACACTCTTGTTGGGGAAATCAATCTTAGCCCCAATAGTGTTAGAAAAGGTCTTCCCAAGAGTATGGAAACTGCTCCACCTTGTGCCATCTCAACCACAATAAAATCTATCGGAATCTTACAGGTTCCATTCAGAGTTGGATAACCTTCCACGTGGGCACTTAGAAGAGTATTTCCAAAAGAGATGGAGGCATTATGGTTTTGCATAAGCTTGATCCCTAGCTTCGTCATCGTCGTGATCATATTCACACTTGCTCCGGAATTGCAAAGTGCATCATCAAACATCAGCTTCCCAAAAGCACAAGGAATCGTAAACTCACCTTGATCATCCAATTTAGTGAGTTATGTCGGGAAAGGGATTGGAGGCTTATACTTCCCAGAATTGCTACCCGTAGTAGATGTGTGCTTCCCGATGCTATCATCCGAATTGATCTTAACTACATGGCACGATTCCTTGGGATTCTTTCTAACCTTCCCTGGAAGAGCTCCCTGAGGCCTTTTAATTGCATATATAGTTTGAGCTACCTGCATATCTACCTTTTTCAAGTGTGCAGACACTGAATCGAACTTATTGTTAAGGTCATTGTTCATGCCATCAATCTTAGTTTTAAGCTCTCTAGTAGTCTTTTACTGCTCTTGTGTAGGCTATTAGATCAAATCTTTGATCTCGTCATTGGAAGTACTAGAGGAGCTCGTTGGAGCTTATTGCTGTTGAGGTGCTGTTTGCTGAAAGGGTTTGAACAATTTCTATCAGTTCTGATTTCCTGAATCCTGCTCATAGGATCTTTGGTTGTTCCACCTTTGACCTTGGCTTGGTACAAACGGTTTTCCCTAAAAAGGTGATCCTTGAGGCATCACTGCAGTTGGAAAAATTAAGTCCTGAGAATTTTCAGCATTGGTGCTCCTGTTAGACAAGTAAGATTAATTCAGCCCCTTCTTTTGCCAGTTCACATAGTCGACCTCTTTCTGTTCCTCAGACATGTTTGAATTCTCCTGCACATAAGCAACCTCTCCAACATAATCGCACTGTTGTACTGTCCTCTGGTTAGACTGGCTTGCTTTGATAAGCAAATCGAGCTTCTCAGTAAGGTCATCGATCTTCTGAGTCTCCACGCTTATGACTCTTTAGCTTTGATCATCCAGTGGGCAGTGATCACCAGAACTAACAGCTAGATTCTCGATAAGGGTGAAAGATTCATCCCTTGTAATCCCACTCGGTACCACCATAAAAAATGCTCAAACGTTGCTCATCAATGTATCCATGGTGTGGACAATATCGCTGGTACTCTCTAAACCGTTCCCAAGCTTCACTAAAGGACTCACCAGAACGATGTTTAAAAGTTGTGATCTTGTTTTTCAATGTGGCAGTCTTGGACTTGGTATAGAATTGGTCAAGAAAAGTTGCTATGACCGCTTCCCATGTCGTGAGGGATCCTGGAGGTAGAGACCTCGACCAAGTAGATGCCTTGTCTAAAAGTGAGTGCTGAAAGAACTTACACTTCACATAGTTTAAATGGACTCTATTTGAGCTTGTCGTGCTGCACATGTCTTTGAAATTCTCGATGTAATCCATCCGATTCTCTCCTGGTTAACCGTTGAAGACATATTGCTTTACCAATCCAATCAGTTAAGGCTTGATCTCATAGTCTTACCTCTGAATCGGTGGAGGGCGAATGGCTGATCTGTTCTGGTAGTGTTGATGCGGTGAGTCCAGCGCCTACAGCTCGACATTGAGGTTGCTCCTATAGTCGCCTAAGCTGAGCAATTTCCCTTGGCATTTGCTGTAGTGTAGCAGCTTCATATTGAACATGTTGGTTTGTTTCCTGAGTAATCAGATCAGTAAGAAGTTGACTCATTGCTTTAGCCTTCTGTTCTCACGCTCAACTCTAGCAAGTGTCTTGTTATCAATATTCAGAAGGTATTCAGAGCCTTGGCTTCTTTCGACCATAAACCTGAAATACAAAGAAAAAGAAACAAAAATGAAAACATAAGTAGAAAGACTTAGACTAGAACTCAAATCTTAATCAAAAGGCAACCAATTGGTCCCCGGCAAAGGCGCCAAAAACTTGATGTACTCAAGTTTTAATCCTAACAACCTACTGCAAGTGCACAACAAATCAGTGTAGTATTTAGAGATCAAATCCACGAGAACCAAAGATTGCACTATCGATTGCTTAATTCTAATTCAAGCTAAATCAAAAGCTCATAAGAGTGATTGTAACTAACAACTTAAGATGAATAAATGTTGTAAAATTTGATATTAAAAACATCAGGCATCGAGAGTTCATTAGAAAATAGGAAATAAAATAAGAAAACTATTCAGGGCATACATTCAACCAATTCTCGACTCATATGTAAATCTATAGCAAATCCATTGTCGTGGTGTTGACTACTATGTCAAGCAACATAAATCCTAAACTGTTCTTTGGTCCTAGGGAAGTAGACATGCATTAACGAATTGGTCTGATAGGTCCACAACTAGCCTTAAGATAAACTTTCGTTGGTTAAGGACTAGTTGCTCATCTAAGCTAGTTCAGGCATCTACAAACTTTTCAACAACCTAAGATCATAGACTAGGTGATCAGCCTAATCTAAGCATTAAACACAGTCTTAGATGGATAACACACAAAATTCAAACCCTATTTGTTCCTAATTCTTGATTCCTAAATTCCTAGAAAGCCCTAAACCTAATAAGGTAACTACTCAGACATGATCAAAGTAGACATAGCAATATAAGAAGAAGAAAACATGAAGATTGCAAAATTAAATAAGGGTTTCAAAAACTTCCCAATGTTGAGGATGATTTCTTCTCCCATGCTTAGAATTGTTCTCTATCGTAAAAGTGTGCTTAGAATACGATCTAAAATTCTAAAAACCTTACTATATAAGTCTAAAAATGCATTGGTACAAAATAAGAAAAACTTGGTTTTTCTTCGTAGTCTCCTGGATTAATTGATCTAAATGTGGATTGAACGATTTGAATTTTGAATGGTCGATCTCAATGCAAATTGGTTGATCTCCAAGTCAGGCGCAAATCGCTAAGTGGGTTGGATTGGTCGATTCTTGGACGCAAGGTCGATCCTCAGGTCGGACGCATATTCTGGTGGCAAGAAGACCGATCGATCAAATAGGGTTGGTCGATCTTAAGCTCGAGCGCAGCTTCTGATACTGATAGGGATCAATCGATCCAGATGTAGATCGATTAATCTTGATACCTTATAAACACACCAATATTGCTTCAAGTTGCTCCACTCCATGTTTTGAGAGCATAATCCGAATTTAACCTGTTTTGTACCTACGAAGACTCCAAAACACTAAAAAAACTTAAAAAATATGCGAATTAATGAGTTAAAAACCGATAAATATGAGGTACATATAACTATCTTGATACCTGATAAACCCTATAACTCTTTAATATCTATCTTTTCCTAAAATTTGGTTGACTGTGTCATTCTCTTATATTTTCAGTGGATGTGGAATCCATTTAACTATCGATTGATTGTATCCTCTCCTTAGAAATATGGGAAAAACATATAGTTGAATGAGACATAAGAGTTTGTTCCAGTAACCTCAATAATAAAGTAATTTCTATTTTTCTTAAAATTGTATTTGCAAATTGTTTCTTCAAAGGTCTCCTATCAAAGCGAGTGTGTCCTGCCAACCAGACCTTGCTTCTAGTCTCCTTCCTTGGGTCAGCGCTCTTCTTTTTCTATAAACATGATATTTAACTCTTTTATGTTTCTAAACTTCAATACAAGCCATTCATGAAAAAAAACACATGCCATTTTCATAGCTAGACGAAACATTCATTTCGTGCTTGTTGTGTGAGAAATTCGAGGCTTTCTCAAAAACCCTGTACTTTTCACTTTTTACCTGCAATTAGGAATTCTCATTTTCATAATCCAAAATCATCAAGCTACTGAATGTTGCTTGGTTTTAACCTAAGACACTCAGTGGGACTCTTAGTTTTCCGAAGTTTAGAAACAAGTCTAGATTTAGAAGTCTCTAGATAGCACCCATCTGTTTGAAAACAGATTCTCTTTGGGAACCTTCATCCAAATTAAATCTTGCCTACAAAAAATAACAAAAGTTATATAGTACTGAATACTAGTTACGTTACGTAACTAGCATACTAAGTACCTTAATTAAATCCCACAATGTATCCTTAGTTGTACCATTAACAGACCTACAATCATCTACTAGTATTGGCTCATGTTCCCCCACAAGAAGATCGAGAAATGATGAAAGTGTCACTAAACCTCATCCTGAATGTTCTCTAATAATAGAAAAGTAAACATTCATCATCTACATAGCTTATTTTTTATGTGTACACATCTTAGTCGCCCCTCGTTTTCTCTTTATCTTATGTACTTTCTGCTGGGATTTTTTTCTTCTCCACTCACTTGAGATGTAACTCATCTATTGTGATGCTCATCTTCTTTCTCTGACCATTGTTCAACACCTTCTCTTGGTTCCACTTCTTCATATTCTTTATTTTTATTATTGTTGTTAACAGCCTCCACATGATCTTGATTCACTGCCTCCATATGATCCTGATTTACTTCCTCCACTTGATCTTGATTTGCATCCTTATCAGTGACTATCTTACTTGGATTTTTTTTCTCATTTTTCTCACCGGCAACTCAAGATGGTTGGCATCCACACCTAGTTGACGCTTGCTATGTCGGACAATATTCCCCGATGCCTTCTTGTTTTTTGTTTTTGTTCCTTACACATCAACAATTGAATTTTAAAATTATTACTGCCTTGCTGAATGAAAAACAAAACAAACACATCAAATCTGCAAATTAGTTAGTGGTGGTTATTATTCTAGTAAGACCCCTTCACAGTCATTCCTAACATAAAAACTTTCATCATATGACGCGTGGTTACTCATATCTTCATTCTGCTATACTGATACGGTTCCACTGACAAACTCTTCTTCTATTTTCAATTCATGATAACCTCTCGGTGACACCCGCATAACTACATACCAAGAAGAAGAGTCATCTTCTCTGGAGAAAGGTTGATTGATTCATAAGTAGGTTGACAAGAGTAAAGTTTTCTTCTTCCATTGCACCCTACCCTTTGTTTGCCCAAACACATCTGAATAATGGAACATGGAACTTGTGATAGTCAAGTATAATGATCTCCTTTATCTGACCGTAGTAGACAACCATGTCAATCTCATGTCTACTATCTCGGGCACTAGCTCTACACATACTGAAAGCTTCATATGTCACTCCACTATTCTGATCCGCCTTTTTACATCCTTTATGTGAAATTGATAGTATTGAAAACTACTAAACTTCCAATACGGTAAGTCAAAAAATATTGATCGTTTCTTCTACCACCATTGATCAGTGTCCTCTTCATATTCGTCTTTTGAACCCACATCAACTTCGGATAACTCAGCTCGTTTCTTTTTACCATCTCTACTTAACGGTTTACCAAGGTCATTCCTGAACTCCTTAACCACCTTATATATTTCTGCTGTGGTTTGAATTCTGCTTGTAGTGCCAGTCTCTACAATGTTAACAAACCATCTGTTTATGCATCTATACGGATGTCCAGGTATAAGTTGTTTCCTATTTCCTAAGTATAAATACTTTCTACTAAACTTCATTTATGTGGTGTGTCCTTCCCACATACAATACAAGCTTGCTTTCCCTTCACTTTACATCCAGGAAAAGTCCTTAAAGTTAGATAATCAATGATACTCCAAAGCAACAACACTTTAAGTCTGAATTTCTTTTTCAAAAAAGAGTCATACACCTCTATACCTTCATTCCATAATTCTTTCAAATCTTCCACCAATGGTTGTAATAAACATATATATTGTTGCTCGGTGCAGTTGGCCCATGTATTAGCATGGTCAACATGATATTCTCAGCCTTCATATAGAGCAATGGAGACATGTTACAATTCACTAACAACACATGCCATGTACTATATTTAATATTCTGAATCGCAAAAGGGTTCATACTGTTAGTAGAAATACCTAGCCAAAGATTTCTAGGTTCCTCAGCGAACTCTGGCCACTTTTCATTCACCTGAGCCCAAGTTATAGAGATCATCGGGTGTCGCATTGTACCATCTTCAGTAGCATTACAGAAATGCCAGCGCAACTCCTCATCAATCCTTCTTGATCTAAACATTCTTTAGAACCTTTCTTTGATTGGAAAATATCTAAAGGACCTTCACATGAATCCCTTTCTTCACATTGCCACAATGTTTATCGACTTACCATCTTGAAGCACTACATCTTCGGCAGGTTTCAAGCTTATCATACTCCTTTCTATAGAGAATGCAGTCATTCTTGCATGCGTGAATGCTATCATAACCAATTCCAAAACCTTTAAGAACCTCTTCACCACATCTATGGACTTTGGAAGCACATTGTCAGCATGTAGCATATCATGTATCATCTTCAAAAGCCGATCAAAGTAGTTTTATGATATTCCAATCTTCACCTTTTTTTGGTAGAAACCAATGATTACAGAGAATTTAGTGTAACTGAGACATGTCAAATACATTGGTGTTTCAGCCCACTCAAATTCTTACAAAACTTAGACTCTTTAGTGTTTTCACCATTGCCAAACTGAGATCCATTAGGCTCGGTGATTATGGATTATGTTCATCATCTTCATAAATAGTCCTAAACAGGTCATAAGCATCCAATCAAGAAATCTGACCATCATCCTTCTTAGTTTCCTTTGTGTCTCCATGCATACTCCACGATGTTATCCTCTTGTATTTACGATCCATCCCTCTAATAACTAAATGATCTAATATTATATCTACATGTTGATGACTAACATTGAAGCAATCAATGCATGGGCAGAAAATCTCAGTAGGATAACCTAGAGACTTTGCTGATGCATTCACAAAAATTTTGGCGCTTTCAGCATAATCAAGGCTATTCCTGTAAAGAAAACCATGAAGTCTAACTATCAATATGACTCAGAAACACATTTGAAATACAAATTATTAATATATGACAGAGAGTATCTTACCTAGGTAACCAAACCCATGACTTCTCCATATTACATCAAACACATCACAGCTCAACAACCAATTATATCCATATGTTAGCATAAAACAATTTGACCAGACACTCAAATAACTAACATTTCCAATTTCTTAAGAAACATGTTACAACAACAATTAGATAAAGGAATCACAATCTTACCAGTTAGCTAGAACCTTCTGCGACAAAGGACTTGTAGAATCTGTTAAAAAAATAAGTTTACATAAACAACATGACATTAAGAAAACCCTAATACTCATGAAATAAGAATAATAAGTAGATAGTAAACTCACGAATTCACAAAAAGCTTATGCGACGAAGGCTCTCACAAATTTGCAAAGGATTTCAATCAAAAACAGAAAAAAAAACTCGATTACTCATGGAAACAATTGTAAATATCAAATCAAAACCCAATTAAAAACAAAAAGACCCTAATCAATACCTTTGGCAACTGAGAAACCCGATCCAAAGAGCTAGCTACAAAAATTGTAAAAGTAATTGAAAGATTACTAGTCAAGATGTGAAACCCCAACTTAAGCCTAAAAACCTAAGAAACCGACATACCTTCGATTGCATAGCCTGAACCAAAGCTACCTGCAAACAGAGAAAGGCAATTGAGAAGGGTTAGTATCATAGTCGCAATTTAAGAACCCTAAATCGATAAAACCTCCTAAATCCAAAAACACGAATTCACCCTAAAATCTCTAATTTTACTTTTGAAATTGGAATTGGAAGGCCAAAGACGATGATGAGGGCAAAGATTTCTGGAGATAATCTAGTTTTGTCTCTAACTGAAAGAGAGCATGCAAGAGTGAAAGGGGAAGCTCGTACATGATAGTTTTGTCTAAGTGTTTTTTTAACTGTTTAAGGGCCTAAATATTTTAACACGTGGGCAAACAGAAAATCTATCCCGCTTAAACCTACCATAGCACTAATTAAATGGCACGTGCAATCTTAAAACCCATATTCCCACTTAAGATCACTTTTTACGCAGCCTAACTTTTGATAGTGATACCAAATCCTAGACACTATGAAAAAGTGGTGCCAAACTCTTTTATTACAGAAAATTTTAAAACGTTATTATTAAGTGTTATCTATACCCCAATTTCTTGTAGTGATAAGATTCACATCTCGAATTTCAGACCAAAGATCCACCATTTATTCTTCGCATACGATAGCTTTTTCATGCTTAAGGCAAACACTAAGCAATGTACTGAAATGAAAGACATTCTGCAGTTTTACAGTGAAGTGACTAGATAAACAATAAATATCTCCAAGTTGCAATTACCTTTGGATCTCGGGTCCAACCAGTGGTAAAGAGCTATATCAAAACCATTTTAGGAATAAAAACAAGGGAGGAGCTAGTATCTATTCTGCCTACCATAATGTTTTAGCGGGTCCAAAACCACTATGTTGGAATATCTCCAACAAAAACTCAATGGAACACTAAATGGTTGGTACATGAGATACCTCTGACAAGGAAAAAAAGACATTCTAAGTAAATGTATTGATTTTTCTATGCCAGTATATGTGATGTCAATTTTCAGACTTCTCAAAGCCACTTGCAAAGCCTTATCAAGTGTAGTGTGCAACGTTTGGTGGAATAAAAAGGAGGACAAAAAAAATACATTGGCTATCATGGGAGAAACTATGTCGTCCGATATCTTCTAGCGGACTAGGGTTTAAAGACTTGGCAAGATTCAACCAATCTCTTTTGGCAAAACAAGCATGGAGGCTTTTGCAAAACCCGAACAGCCTTTGTGCCAAATTTATCAAAATCAGATACTACAACACCACATCCTTTCTTCATGTAGGTATGGGCAATCAGCCATCTTTTGCTTGGAGGAGTCCTATGCATGGCAGAGATCTTCTCTGTCAAGGACTTAAACTGATTGTAAGTAATGACTCCTTCATACGAGTGTGGCTGATAAATGGATTGAAGACACCACTGTGAGGGAACCATTAATGAAGAACATACTAGTAGATCTAGACCTTCGAGTTTCAGATCTGATCCAACCTTAAGTGGTGCTTTATCTACAACAAGGGTAGTGTAGATAAAAATCATGGGATAAAAATCTACACTCAATTGAAGCTTCCTGGGTATTAAGGAACAACAAGGGCAGTGTATTACTTGACGACAAAAGATCTTTTGCCGGTATTGCTTCTTTTCTTCAATATCAGTTTGAAAGTTTACTATGAGTTGTTGAAAGTTTAAGTACTCTAAAGTCCCCAGCATTATTTTTGGTATAGAATGTAAGGATTTAGAAGGTGTTGTCCATTGCTCTCAAGAATGGCCTTCCTATAGATCACTATATGTTCTGCTAACTATAGCCTTCGCAAAAATTCCTTTTTGAAGACTAGAAGTGGAGAATAAAGAGGCAAATAATGTGGGCTCTCTTATTACTTCATTAGTTACATGAGAGGATCGAATATGATCATATATTGCTTTGGGTGGTCCCTTATGGCTATCCCAACTTTTAGCTCAGAACTGCTGCAAAGAATATATATAATTTGATAGTTGCTTCTCTTATGAGATTTTCTATGATCATTTATGTTGTGATATTGGGCTGACAATCCAGATCTTCCAGGAACTATCATATCGTATCAGTTCCCCCCCCCTTCAAACTATCGGACTCTATATAATTCCACCTTACTGAAAGTTTGGAAACCAATTTCCCACTGATTGAAAGTTTAGACATTTATTTCAACCCAATTAAAAGTTGTAAAACGTATTTCACCTTCGATCCAATTAGTATTTGGTTTACTGTAGACCATGATTAGTAATCGGTCAATAATTTTTGATTAAACTGAAATAAACCTGAGTAATACCCGATTAATGACTAAACCCACCCGATTTTATGCCCAACTAAAGATTAAACCCACCCATAGACCTTTACTCATCGCGAAAGAGATAAAAAAAACTTCCAATTTTTTGCTAACCATAATCGCGAATACAGAGCTTGAAATTGAAAGTTTGAACCCAAATCTTCTCTTCTCTTGGGTTTGGATCTATAAAGCGAGGCTCAATAATTTTTGTTATTGAGAGTTCAAGTGGAGAAGAACACAGTTTCAAACATGATGATGAAGTGAGTGATGATAATATCTTTGAGAGGAATCAAATGGAATTGGAGCATATCAATCAGGAAGTCGAGTTGCTTATTGATGAGCCAAGAATCCTCCACGATGAATACCCAGACACATAGTTCGAGTATGAATATGTCAAGAAGACACAACTGAGAAGCATAATATGAGGCATTGAGAAGGTAATCTCTACAAAGGTCATGCATTCTTCAATGGCCCCGCCTTCAAGAGTCAGTTTTTGACCACGCGTTGAAATTCTACCAGAATATCAAATAGTCTAGGTACGATAAAACAAAGATTTTGTTTATTTGTATAGGTTTTGGTTGCAATTGGTGAGTATATTTCTCAGTTATAGGTGATTCGGATAAATGCAAAATTAGAAGCATTATAGATGAGCATAGTTGTTATGTAAATGAGTAGTGTGAAATGTTAAAGGTCCTTGTGCTTGCTTTGTTGTTCTTAGATAAAATCCACAGTGAACCTGACTATTTCAAGCCAATGAAAATTAAGCAACTAGTATTCGAGAAATAGGGAATTCACATGTCTAGGCCTTAGTGTCAAGCTGTAAGGAATAAGGCATTGAGATTGATAGAAAAAAATATGATAGGCAGTTTGAACGGATAAGAGATTACAAGTGCTGAGTTGCTAGAGTCTAATCCTAATTTGAGTGTAGCTATTTAAACTATAACCAATGTAGAAGGAGTAGATGAATTCAATTAATTTTATGTATGCTTTGATCCTTTAAAGCATGGAAAGAATATTGTAGGCCTTTCTTGTGTAGATGCTTGTCTTATAAAGTCAAAAACAAAAGGACAGATTCTTGTTGCTTTAGAAAGAGATACAAATAATGATATTTACCATGTAGCATGGTCTATTGTTCAAAAGGAGAATACAGCCAATTGGACTTAGTTTATGAAGAAGATTAAAGGAGACTTATCTCTTGCAGATGGTGATAGTTGTGTCTTGGTCTCAGATCGACAATAGGTGGTGTTTAGCTTCTGTTTTCAGTCAACTTTCATTTATTTGTTGCAGCATCTCATTGTTTCGATTTATTTTTGTAGGGATTGATTAGAGTGGTTGAGACGAAGCTTCCTAAAATTGAGCATATGTCGTGCATGAGGCACATCTATGCAAATCTCAAAGATAGGCATGGGAAGAAAACTCAGATGAAGCCTTTTGTTTGGAACCTTGTGTGGAGTTACAATGAAGCTGAGTACAAAGCTAACTTAGGCCGCCTACAAGGGTATGTTCATAATGTTTTCAACGATATTATGGATATGAACCCATAGCCTTGGTGCAGGGCCTTCTTCAATACATGAAACTATTGTGAAGACGTGGAAAATAACTCCACAAAGTCATTCAATAGTAGCATTGTGAAGCAAGAGAAAAGACGATGATTATACCATTGCTTGAGATGATAGCTCAGATCATGATGGTAATAATCAATAAAAGGTGTGATGTATCGACACATCAGATTGGATTCTGCACTCCATGCGTGAAGACATGTTAATAAGAATTCATGATCTTACAGCAGATTGCATAGTCTATGGTAGTACAATGCTATGTAGCAAGTTGTGGCATATGGGTGCTATTACCGTGCTCATTTGAAGAGGAACACTTGTAGCTGCAGAAAATGGTATCTTGCTGGAGGGCCATGTGAGCATGCATATGCAATGATAATCAACAAGAAGCTAAAGGTTGAAGATTTTGTGAGCTCATGGTTCCACACTTCCACTTAGAGGAAGACGTATAAAGAAGGCATCAAACCTATAGAGGGAGCAAAGATTTGGCTTGGTGGTGAAGATGCAGATGTTCATAAGGCACCTGAGCCTGCATAACCCAGTCGGAAGAAGAAGAGTAAGAAAGAAAAGAGGAAGAAAGGAAAAGGAGGGTCGCCTACTAAGAAGAGTACTACCAAGAAACATATCATGCACTACGGGTTTTGTGGCAGCGCAAATCATAACTGCCGATGGCACAAAAAGAAACAAAAGGCTAGTTCTATAATGTAGTCATTTGAGTACCTTGCTTTCATGTGCTTATCAATTTGTGAACATCTAACAAATGGAGGAACATCTGTGGTTCAAGGTGAAGCTGGACATTCTCAGACTCAAGTTGAAGGTTCACAAGGTTAATGACACCAGACTGAAGGTTGTAACTGATTATGAAGGTAGAAGCTCTTGGAAAATTGGATGTGTTTGGAGATTTTAGTATCAGTTTTTAGAGCTTTGGAACAAAAACTATCGGATATCATGAGAGATTGTAGTTTCAGTTTTTTAGTTCTTTACTATAAGTTTTTGTAGAACTTTTAACAATACAATTGGATGTGTTTCCTCAATACTTTATTATGACTGAATATGGTGTTCACTTTCAATGGAACCATTGCTTCTTACACCATGTGCATCGTGCTCTGTATTTGCTTAATTCAAGGTCCTTTGTTCCAATAAACAACAATTCAAATTGAAGTCTTTTAATACATTTGTCTTGGGTTTAATAAAAATTCCAGAACACATTATGAAAGACATCTTTACTATGAAATCAAAGTAATCTATCTTCAAAGAATAAACAACAAAGATAATTAAGATATACACTAAACTGCAAACAATAATTTTCACTATTGTCATAATACCACTAGAGAAACTCAGAGTACAGCTACACATCACTAGAAAAATTACACTACATTAGCACCTTCATTGCTTCGATCATGATCAAAGCAATCAAAACAAAACCAATCACCATTACTTTCTTCATCTTCCTTTCATTATCAAGGACAACACCATCTATTTTCTCATAGATTTCATACTCCAACTTTAACTGGAGCTGCTGGATTTTCACTAGCCTATTGTTTTCCATCTCTGTTACATGTTTCTCATGTCTTTCAATGGAGCCACGAACTGTCTCTAACTCATCAATAACAACTTCATCACACCACTTGAAGGTGTGCTTATCATTAGCAAGTTGAAGATCAAATGCAGAATCAGTTAACAAAGATTCTACCATATCCTTTGCACGATATTAGGTATTAAGACTTATAATCACCTTCAGATTTAAAGCATATGAATATCTGTAATACCTTCTGTATGGGTCTCTTGCATATTGGACATATTACAGTCGATTTCAACTCCACACCAATACATATTTGGAATTCCATACACAATTCATTCTACAATACGAGAATTTGAACTTGAAGTACGAGACTCATTACTCATTATCGATCTAATGAACAACAAACAATAATTTCATCAAACACAACAACAAACAAAATAAAGAATAAAACGGAAGCAAATAGGCTTCAAAATTGGTCTCATATACTTTGAAATCAATATACCTAACTAACTTAGTCAATAGAAATTGAAAATCAATCCATGAATTACCTTGAAAATTAACCTTCAAACACGCGATTCTGATAGTTAATGATGTAGGGTTACAATATTTGGGGAAAAAGTTATCGGGTCAGGTTATGTTATTACTTAGGTTATATATTGGTTCACTGGTTACCGGGTTGAGTTATAATATGGTATGGTTTTCGTTTGGTCTCGGTTCAAATCGATAATACCGAATAAATTCAATTAGAGGGAAATAGATTTTCAAACTTTTCAATTGAGTGAAATTATACAAAGCTAATAGTTTACGAAGAACTGATATGATATAATAGTTTTGGGGATCTGGGTCATCAACCATGTAATGTTTGTCTAAACTTTGACCTTTTGGTATATATAACTACTAATTCAGATGAATATATATATATAGCTATTCAAAAGAGACCGATTCAAATGACTACAAGTAGGATTTACAATTACTACCAATCAATTAACAACCAACCGCTCTCCCACTTGGGTTTCTCCATATATATATATATATATATTATACAATATTAATACTTAGTCAAATCTAAAATTTATTTCACTCACATATTATTGAAACCAATTTAGAAATTTTAAAAAAAGAAACAAGTTGAAAGAAAATAGAAAAAGTGGAGAAAAATGAAGCCACAAAGAAAGAAAAGTAGTAGAAACGAAAATAAAATAAAATAAATTTAAGAACAAAGATGAGAAGGCTGAAATCAGAAAGAAAAGAATCAAAAGAAGCAAAGATAAGCAGAGAAGGTTTCTAAAATTGTTTTGACTCCCTTTTGAAAATTCTCATCAAGCTTTCTTCAAATTCCAGATTCTCTTATACTCAAAATCAGCTAAATCCTCTCGTTCTCTGTTTTTCGTTTTGAGTTTTACACCTTTTCGAGTTGGTATTACCTTCCTTTTTTGACTCGTACAGTCCCCGATTTCAACTCAATTACCTTCAGATTCGATCTCCATTCTCTAGCCAGCAATTGCTTTCTTCCGTCTACTGATTCGCTCCTGCAATGGAGAATCCACCGGCGGAGAAGCTTTTGAAGAAGATACGAGAGCTAGAAGAAAGCCAAGAGGATCTGAAGCGGGAGATGTCGAAGCTTAAGGTATCAGCGGATGTTAAACGTCGTTCGCATTCTTCATCGCCTAAACGGCCTTCGAGGAGAAAAACTGGAGACGGAACTCCATTTTGGAGAAAGAGTGGTGCGGCTTCGTTCCGTAACGCTTCTCCGTTACGAAGGGAGAACCATCCTAAAGATGGAGCTGCTGGTGGCCAGGGACCATCGGCAGGCAAGTTCACCGATAAACAGTATTTGAATATTTTGCAGTCTATGGCACAAGCTGTTCATGTCTTCGATCTTAATGGGCGAATTATGTTTTGGTGAGTAGGTAGATTTTGTGAATCCCATTGCTGCTTTTCCGTTTCTATTATTATTCCGGAATTTTTTGGAATTGACAATGAGTAGTTATCCCTATACTTTAGGATCTGTGACTTGGTGGATAGATTAGAGAGTAGTGTAGACTTTAGTACCTGATATGTTGTATTTTCAAAATCGATGGCATGGTTGTTACAGGAACGCTACGGCGGAAAAGCTTTATGGCTTCTCAGCTGCAGAAGCACTAGGGAAGGACTCGATTGATATTATGGTAGATAGTCAGGACGCTGCCGTTGCAGAAAATATTACTCGGCGTTGCAGCTACGGAGAGAGTTGGACTGGCGAGTTTCCTGTAAAGAACAAAGCAGGAGATAGATTTTCAGTTGTGACCACGATTTCTCCCTTCTACGATGATAATGGTTCTCTTATTGGGATCATATGTATCACAAATGATTCAGCGCTCTTTCAAAAACCGAGAGTCCCTCCAGCTAAAACAAAGCGACAAGAAGGGGAAACTAGCTTTAGCCAGAGGACGAATGGTTTTGCATCCAGGCTTGGTCTTGATACCAAAGAAGCACTTGACGCGAAACATGGCCTTGATTCTCAGCAGCCTATACAGGCTGCTATAGCATCTAAGATATCAGATTTGGTTAGTTTAATTGTAGGTTGCAAATTTTCATCTTTTATTATAACGTTGCATCTTCTGACTAGTGTAGTCTAAGTTACAGGCATTCCAGGTGGGCAACAAGATCAGATCAAAAATGCAAGCAGGTGATAGTAATGCCGCCAACCCCGAGGGTGAAAATGAGGAAAGTCATCAATCTGATCAGGGTTTCTTTGATACTGCTTTCTCTGACCAAAGGGAGGATGCAGCAACAAGTGGTGCTAGCACATCTAGAGATCTGATCCGGTCTCCTTTTGGTGTGTTCTTATGTAACAGTGAGAAGTTTTCTTTGAAACTCTCTAAAGATTCCCGTGATGAACATTATGCAAACTCTGTTATCCCTAAGACACTTACTTCAAAAACTGAGTGGATGGCAAAGAAAGGACTGCCGTGGCCATGGAAAGGGAATGAACGGGAAAATTTGGGAAGTAGGCATGCTCATTTCGTGTGGCCTTGGGTGCATAATGAACAACAAAAAGAAGAGGCTCCTCATAGTAATTTCTTTCATAGTGTTCAATCTGAAAGCCAGGCATGTGAAAGTAATAAGCCTGCCAATAACGAGGCAATGGGTTCTATGAATATGCATAGCACAAGCAGTGCTAGCAGCTGTGGAAGTACCAGCAGCAGTGCTATGAACAAGGTCGATATGGAAGGCGATTGCTTGGACTATGAAATTTTATGGGAGGATTTGATAATTGGAGAACAAATCGGGCAAGGTGATGTACTCCATTGAGAAAGATTGTCTCTATTGTGAAAAACAGATGATTTTCTTCTCTCTGTTTAGCTAACATGCTCTTTATTTCCCTTTCTATACATACAGGTTCTTGTGGAACTGTCTATCATGGTCTATGGTTTGGATCTGTACGTTCTTGTTATCTGTTGATTTTGTAGAATATGCATTATTGATTCTTATAATATCACGAGCTTAAAAATCTATTACTAAGAGTTGCTAATGCCACTGTAGGATGTGGCTGTAAAGGTGTTTTCCAAACAAGAATATTCAGAAGAGGTCATAACATCTTTTAGACAAGAGGTATTATCGTCTTCTATCGCTTAGCATGTTGCCATGTTTGGTGAAAGACTATTATTTGAAACTTTCTTAACTAATATATTTAATCATTACAGACATTTCTGTATAAAATCTACCTCCTAACTGCATCCACCTAATATAGTTTTATCAATACAGAGATTAACCTTGCTTCTCATTCTAGTTTTGAAGTACCTATATTGGACTTGTTTTGTCTTGTAGGTATCGTTGATGAAAAGGCTTAGACATCCAAACGTTCTGCTATTTATGGGAGCTGTGACGTCACCTCAGCGTCTTTGCATAGTAACAGAGTTTCTTCCACGGTTCAGCCCTTTCTTTTGGCTAATACTACATTTCATTTCAGGATTTAGAGGCCGAAAATCTTACTCACTCTCTAAAGTCTAAATCTTTCAAAATAACATGTGCAGTGGAAGTCTCTTTCGTTTACTGCAGAAGAACAAGTCAAAATTAGATTTAAGGCGACGTATCCTTATGGCCACAGACATAGTGAGTATTTACACACGTAGTTTCCAATTGTGTCAGCGGTCTTCTAACTATAAGCTGTTCTTTCTTGGTTCTTTGTTGCATCTGTCTTGCATATCCTTCTTTTTTGGGTCTTTGATTCAGTCTTTCTCAGGCTCGTGGCATGAATTATCTTCACCACTGTAGTCCACCCATTATTCACCGTGATCTAAAGTCGTCAAATCTACTGGTTGATCGAAACTGGACTGTCAAGGTATTGTTTTCATTGTGTTAAGTCATTTTCTTTCCCTTAATCTTGACAAATAATAAGTTTATGCTGTTGGTAATTCTTATAGAGCTAAAAATAAGATAATTATGTACCCACAAAGTACAGTCCACTATAATCATATTTCGCAGGTGAAATGAGTTTGGTGGGTGAACTTGATATGACGTCCCCAATAAAATGAAAGAAAATTGTTTGATTGATTTTCTCTGTGACACGAGTTGATATAAGAGACTAGGCCACACAATAATGTTATTAGGTTTAATAGTTCCTTGTATCAGAACCAAGGAATGGTATCGTGTATGCATAATTCGGTTGATGATTATTTAGAGTAGTACTCATTAGACTTTAAAACAAAAGGGAAAATCGTATAACTGTATTTTTTGAAACAGTGAATGAAGCTTTCGATAATGATTCGTCTTTTGTGAATATATCAGAAAAGACGCATATATTTGACTACAGGATTATTATTTAAGTAAAAAGGGTGTCTGTCATAGTTAACTTACTTTGTCTGTCAGCTCTAACAGGTTGCTGACTTTGGTCTTTCCCGCATCAAGCATGAGACGTACCTCAGGACGAACGGAAGGGGAACGGTTACATAGATTCTCACTGAAACGATTTGTCTTCTTTTTTCTTTTATGGAATCAGCTCTCTAAATATGTATTTCATTACTCTTTATCTGTTCTGCAGCCTCAATGGATGGCACCAGAAGTTCTTCGAAATGAAGCTGCTGATGAGAAGTATATTATCTTTATGTTAAGTTCCTTATCTTATTGGTGTTCTAGTATTTATCTCTAACAATTCTCTTCCTACCCTTTAAATGACAGATCTGACATTTACAGCTTTGGAGTAGTACTATGGGAGCTTGTGACCGAGAAGATCCCGTGGGAAAATCTAAATGCTATGCAGGTATAGTTTCTGCTTAGGACAAAATATCAGAATCTTCTCAAACTGAACATTAGATATACAAGGCCATATTAGTCCAAGAAGCTCAATGTTACAAAATATTGCAGGCTTGCAGCTAATTGATTGCGCTACAGAGATACATCTAGTTTCCATCAACCCTAAAAGAAGACATACTCAATTTAATGTATTGGAAACGATAATACTGTTTTTGGCTATTTTATTAGTAGTAATGCAAAACAGTTACGTTAAGGGCTTTTAATTATATAGAAACTATCTATAACTCTGCAAGTTCTGTGAGTTGATGATAATTTTGTCTCTATTGTAGAACATCGGTTCTGCTTAAGAAAGTTTGTTTTTCTATCTTCTCGTTGTTCTATATGTAAATAATATGCTTACAAAGTGAACCAAATAATGCAGGTGATTGGAGCTGTGGGGTTCATGAACCAGAGGCTGGAAGTCCCAAAGGACATTGATCCTCAGTGGATTTCTTTAATGGAAAGCTGTTGGCATAGGTACATAAAACACATTTAACATTACGTATAACCTTGCTTGAGAAAAATAGCTTCACTTATGCTAAGGTCTTCAGTAGTGTCTGCATATAGTCTTATTTCAACCGAAACCATTGTAGGCGAGTTCTAGAACCAAACTCTGATTGTCGAGATATACTGTAATGTTTTTACAGTTTTACCTACACAGTTAGCTGATAATGGCGTCTAAACTCGTCCACAGTTTCGTTTTATTAATAAGTTCTAAAGTAAAAGCAGCGTAGCTAATGTAAGGTATATTTGCAGCGAACCACAGCGTAGACCGTCATTCCAAGAAGTGATGGTGAAACTAAGAGAGCTTCAAAGAAAGTACACTATCCAGTCTCAGACAGCTCGTGCTGCATCGATAAACAACTCTACTCCGAAGGAAAAATAAACCCAAAGTGAAGAGAATTGGAATACGCATTTTATAGTGGATGAGAAAAAAGAAGCTTTAGGTACAAAAAAAAAACATGTTTGGTAGAGAGTGCAATGAAGAGAAAGCAGCAGAGCACTACTTTGATATGCTTTCTCATGGCGTGAGAAACGCATTATTTATAAGGAGTTCAATCCAAATGTGTTTGCCATGGGAGCTACAGAGGATATGTGTATATTCTATTTGTATAATTCATTGAGGCAGACCCAATTCTTAAGAATAATAGTCTGTATCCTGATTTTGAGTAAATATTGTCACATTTATTGGATACAGAATTGTTATTGTTCGTGAGTTTGGAGTCGGGCTTTTCTATGCAAGTCAATTCAGAACGTGCAACATGTAACAATCTGCAAGTCTGGAAAGCTTTTTTACCTAGCTTATACAGACACTTATGTACCTTCTGGTGCATGATTGGACAAGATGCAACACTGCATATAAAACAAAATGCTATGAATCATCAACCCAGTTAGTGATAAAATGGGTCGAACCAACCCGTCCGTCCGACCCAATGCGTACATGGAACTGCTGGTTTCAACTAAAATTCCAACGAGTCTAACGATTGTCTTTTACGGATTGATGATTTCAGTTAATTGAATTGCTTAACCTATTTTTATGTTCTTAAACTATACTGTACCAAACCAAAAGTAACGTTACTTTCAATCAAACAAATTAAGCGGTCCAGTAGCATCGAGTTCAAAACAAAACATTTAAGTTTCTTTGTTTTGAAGTACAAGACATGTAAGGTAATGGTTTGTGCTAATGTTATAATCTTGTCATAACTCAAATGTAGTACTTTGTGTGACAACACCTTTCCATATGAAGTTTGTGTGGTTCTTAAATTATTATTTTTGAATAATTTTTTTTATTAACAATATAGTATGATCCAGTTAATAGTTTAAATTTGTAAATTTCAAATCTTATTATGGTAGACTATGCTTTCTATTTGATGAAACTCTGGTGAAAAATGGACTTTTCTATTTCTTGCTTTTTCGATTTGAAGTTTGAATTCAACGTTTGATTTCAAATGGTTTGGGTCATAATCTGTTCTCAATCAGTCAAGTTTAGGGTATTTTTTTGGTGGATTTTGGCTATTTATTAACTCAATCGTCTCCCTTGTGTTAGCAATTCTAATTCTTGATTCATCTCTCTTTAGTTTGCAATCTTGTTCTCGATTTTTATGGATCAGCTAGCTTTGGGTGTTAAGATAGAGGAGGAGAAGAAATCTCTGATCAGGGTTCTGCTTTTTGACAAGTCAGATATCATTAAAAGGTACAAAAAGTCTTTTATTGGTAGGTGTTTCAATTATTCGATTAAGGATGTTTCGAATCTTTTAATTTTGTCTCTAAGAATTTGGAGGATGGAGAATCGTGTGATGGAATTGGATATAGCTTTTGGTAAGATCCAATTCGACTTTCACAATGAAGAAGATATTAATTATGTCCTGCAGCTGAGCTCATTTCATTTTGATAAGTGGATGGTGAAGCTTGCTAGGTGGAAACTGGTTTTAGATGATACTTTCCTTTCTTTTATCATCTTTTGGATCTATGGGTTAGGTCTTCTGGGTCGGTATCGTGCTCATATAGCTTTTCAAGCCATTGACGAGGCTCTAGGTCATGTTCATGAAATTGATATGGACTTTGGGAGTGTGAATGTTGAGATTGATGGCTTGAAGCTTCTGATTTTCAACAGGAACGTTGAGTTTCGTGAAAGGGAACAAGTGCCAATAGGTCTCGAGTATTGAAGGCTTCTATATTTTTGCTGTGTGTGCCAAAGTTTGTGCCATGACTCTATTAGGTGTCCGCTAGTGAAGAGTAATGTTATTGTTAAACATGAGGTTGGGGTTCAAACTATTGTAAGAGATATTTCTCCAAGCTATATGGGAGCTGTGTCTATAATGGTGGTGATCAGGTGGAGGAGTCTCGTCCTTCTGGTGGTGGCTTAACAGGTTAGGATCTCAGCTTTATTATGGGGCTACGCCTATTGGTCCAAGTTATTTTGTTTGGAAGGATTTTAGTATGGGTGTGTCTCACACAGCTAAGGCTATAATAGGTGATTTGGAGGCTGTTGGTGATGTTATGGAGGTAACAATGTTCAGCAGCTTCCCTCTTCTGGAGAAGTTTCTCGTGATCCTACTGTTGTACATCCCTCGGGTTTAGTAAATTTGGGAATGAAGTCTCGCAGGAAAATTGTTCCCTATGGCTTTGTGGTTGCGTCGAAGAGCGATGGAGTCGAGAAAATGGATTCTGAATCATTTGTTCATGGAACACATCATGTTAATGATGAGAATATGTTAGGTAATGATGACTCATTGGACACCAAATGCAAATTAGGTAACAAAGATTATTTTGTGAAGGAGGATAGTGAGGTTGATTCTACGACACAACAGGGTAAGGTGGCTACAGTAGCAAGTGTTGAAAACATAAAGTCAAAAGTTAGTCATGTTTCAGGGAAGAAGATTCACAAAGGTTATGTGATATTGCGTGGGGCGAATTTAAAGAAATGCAATGTTGAAGGTTTTATCCCTCCAAGGAGAAAGGGTGAAAGTGGAAGATCAGTCACTCGTGGTTCAAAGGTGACCTTATCTCGTGGTAGGGAGGGAGCCTCTCCACTAGCTTGATTTTCTTTATATATTTTATGAATAAGTTTCTTAGTTGAAATTGTCACGGCATATGTGACTCTTTGACTTTTGTTTTAAGAGATTTTATTTTCTTATGCGAGACTAAAAAATCTGATTCTATTTGGAGAATTTGGTATTAAATTTGGGTGATGATAATTTCATTTTTGTGGAACTTGTTGGTTCAAGTGGCAGATTAGCGTTGGTTTATTCCAACAATTTTTTTGTTGATCTAAATTTTTAGAACAAAAAGTTCAACTGATGTTTCGATTAAGGTAGATGGTAAAAATGTTATGTTTCTTTTATTTATGGTGAACTGGTACAACATCTCTGTGAGGGTGTGTGGGAATGTGTTTAATAAGATTTAGTCTTTCTCATAATTCTCCTTGGCTTATGGGAGGAAATTTCAATGAGCTTTCGGGTAATCATGAAAAGTCTGGTGGATGTTTTTGCTATGCAAATTCTTTTGTTCCTTTCAATGATATGTTTTGGATTTGTGGTATAGTCGAGTTCTCTTGTTTAGGGAGTTCTTGGTCTTGGTGGGTTATGCGCAAGTCAGGTTAGTTCGTTGTAAATTGGATAAGGCTTTTGGTAACTCGGATTGACACTATCTTTTTCCAAACTATGTTACACGTTATTTGGAGATGATAGGTTCTGATCATCGTCCCATTTTTGTATCACCTCAAGGTGATGTGGTTAAACGGAGATCAGGTTTTATATTTGATAAGCATTGGTTAGGTAAACCAGGTCTTAAAGAAACTATCAAGAGAGGATGGTCTCAGTATTTTAATTTAAGGAAGCGTAGGGTCACTGATAAACTTGCTAACTGTCGCCTTGAAATTTCACGATGGAGATCTTTACATGTTCCTTATGGTCGGTATCGGATCTAGAGATGTAAGGTTATTGTGGAGCAATTGAAAAATGATGATTCTAGTTCTTCTTTGGATGTATAAACAACTACGGAGGATTTGAGGGACGCTTATCAGGACAAGGAAATGTTTTGGAAACAAAAGAGTATGAACATGTGGTTGAGGGAAGAAGATCATAATACTAGGTATTTCCATGCTCACACTAAGCAGTGTCGTGCTAGGAATAGAATTGTGAGTTTGTAGAATTCTTCAAGGAATTGGGTATCCGAGGAGTCTGAAATTGTAGTAGAGGCAATAATTTACTTCAATAATATTTTTTCCACAAGGGGTACTATGGATTTTGGTGGTGACCTTAACTGTATTGAGCCTAGAATTTTCTTTGGAGTGTAATAGTAAGTTGATGTCACCGGCTTCAGAAGAGGAGGTTTGGCGAGCTTTGTTCTTGATGGATCTGAGGAAAGCTCTGGGTCCGGATGGGATTTTTTTTTTCTGTTTTTTCAAAAGTCTTGGTCTGTAATTAAGGATGTTTTGATCAAGCTGGTCAATGATTTTTTATTGTCTGGCGTCTCTGATCCATGTTTGAATCTTACAAACATTTGTCTTGTTCCAAAGATTGGTCACTAAAGATTTGTAGTTTATGCATATTAGCTTATGTAACGTAGGGTACAAGTTTATCTCAAAAGTGTTTTGTTTACAGTTAAAGAGGATTCTCTCGTCATTGATTTCTGAAACTCAATCAGCTTTCGTGTCGGGCCATCTTATTTGTGATAATATTTTGATTGCTCAAGAGATATTTTATGCCCTGAGAATGATAAGTCTATTGGGGATAAATATATGGCTATTAAGATGGATATGAGTAAGGCTTATGATAGAGATGAATGAGATTTTTTGGAAAGACTTCTTCTACGTTTTGGGTTACATGAGCAATAGGTTTCATGTATTATGTTTTGTATTCGGTCTGTAGGATATTATTTTATGATTAATGGTCAACTGCATGGGTGAATTGTTCCTCAGCGTGGATTGCAATAGGGCAACCCTTTATCTCTTTATCTTTTTATTCTCTACAGTGAAATTTTAATCGAGACACTCCGCTAGGCAGAGGAACTTGAATGAATTTCAAGGATTATGATAGCCAGACAGAGTCCTTAAGTATCTCACTTACTTTTTGTGGATGATATTTTTTTTGTAAGGCGAATAGGGAAGTGCCATCAGTCATTTTTGAGATTTTAAAGGACTATGAACGAATTTTAGGAAATTAAGTTTGAGAAAATATCGATTCAATTTGGTCATTATGTGGACGTTTTGACTAGGAAAGAGATTCAAGATATATTAGGGATTCATACTATTAAAGGGATGGGGCTCTATTTAGGCCTCCTAGAAGGTTTACAAGGTTCTAAGGCAAATGTGTTTGCTTTCGTGCGTGACAAATTCAGGATCGTATTAACTCATGGTCCTCTAAGTTCTTGTCTAACGGTGGAAAAGAGGTCTTAATTAAGACGATTTGAATGCTCTGCCATCTTTTGTTATGTCTTGTTTTCGACTACCAAAGTCGCTTACCCAGAAAATTACTTATGTAATTGCTGATTTTTTGTGGAAGTCCTCTTTGTCCTCTTCGGGTATTCATAGGGAAAAATGGGAGAAGTTATGCAAAAGAAAAAATGAGGGAGATTCAGGTTTTCGAGCTATTGAAGATTTCAATTATGCTCTTTTAGCTAAGCAGTTATGGCATCTGATTAATTTTTCTGACTCTTTGTTCTCTAGAGTCTTTTGAGGTACATATTTTTGAGACTCGAGCCCTTTGGATCCTCAGCGTACATATTCTTCTTCTAATGGTTGGCGGAGTATTATCTTTCATAGGTTTCTGATTGGAAAATGTGTAGTATTTTGAGTAGGTAATGGGAATTCTATTTTGGTTTGCGTGATCCCTGGATACCATATGTTTAGCAAAGGCCGACATCTGGTCCGGGTTTGTGTTACTAATCCGATTTAATGCTTGATCATCTCATTGATCATGTTTCAAAGTGTTGGTGGGTTGCTTTGGTTGATTAATTAATGGATCCTCAATATGCCCGTTTAATTCTTAGTATTCATATTTCGCAAGGGGGGACATGAATGATTGGTTGGATTGGTATTTTACTAAGTTTGGAAGAGATTTTGTCAAATCTGGATACTGAGCTGAGAGAAATATTTCTCATGATAGTTTTGGATCTTTTGGACCCAACATTGATGTTCTTCAGGGTCATGTGTGGAAGCTTTCTTGTCTTTCAAATATCAGATATTTTATGTGGAATGCTCTTTCTGGGCATATTACGGTGAGACCCAATTTGGCATGTCGTGGAATTAATTGTGAGGTATCTTGCATAGGTGCTGCTCTAGTTCTGAGACAGTCAGTTCTGTTTGAATGTCCACGAGTATTTCAGACGTGGGTTCTCTCAAGGATCCCGTCAGGGATGGGGTATTTTTCTGGTGCTTTGATTTTATCTAATTTTGACTTTCTTTTTTAACGTGTTCTTCCTAAGGTGTATAGCCAGAGTTTTCCTTGGTTGATATGGTTCATATGGAAAGTAAGAAATGATAAAGTGTTCTCCAAAATTGATCACGATCCCAAGGAAGTTGTTTGTCTTGTTGAGGAAGAGGTTGCTGCTTGGATAAAAACTAATGAGAAGGTTATCCTTTACTGTCCAAATTCATATATTAATGGACCGGGTCAATTGGTTGGGCAGGAGGTCCTTTTCAGGCCCTTAGCAGTTGAACCATCATTTGTTGGTTTCAGGTGCTTCATGAACGGTTCCTAGAAGAACTCTGGGCTTTTCTTAGGACTTGACTGGTATTGGTTTATGGATGGCCTTAATGGGATAAGCTTGGGAGCACAGAGAACTCGTCGAAGCCTATCTCCAGTCTATTTTGAGATCGAAGCTCTTTTGTGGGCGATGTCCTCCCTCATCTCTCTGATATACTTTTAAGTTGCTTTCGCAGTGAATTATGTGGAAGTATTGAAGATAGTTGCTGGTCATGGAGGCTGGCCGTTTGCTTTATATTTGGATGAGTTCGCCTATTTTCAAAATCTTTTTAGTTTCTTTTCACTATCTTTGATTCCAATATTATTAAACTATAAAACGGATTTCATGACTCGTAGTGTTAGATGTCTTTTCAGAAATCAGTCTTTTATGGATTATTTACCTCAATATTAGATTTCTATCTAGATTTAATCACATGAGTTATGTAGGAAAAAATAAAGAAAAATGATTCCAAAACAACTTAATTGCATCACATATACCATTAAAAGAAAAGACAAGAAATTTGGCTGAAACTAAAAAAATAAAAATATGGAGATCTAAAAATTAATATAAAAAAAAAATACAAAATCCAGCTAGAGTTCAATTGGGACAAATGGGTCCCATAGGTACAAAGGGACCATGTAAAGCAGGCATTGTCGGCCAGACATCCACTCGGGTTACATTTTTCATTTATTTAAATTTTAATTCATTTTCACACGTAGAGTTGACATCACCACAGGAACCTCTCCTTCTATTCCCAAAAACACCCTTCGTTAATCCATGTTTATTTCCAAACTGCCACAGGTCCCTCTACCTTCGTCCTTCGTGGCCACTGATTGATCCAACACAGTCTCTCGTCACACTCACAGCTCGACAACACCGGACCATAGCCGTGACGGCTTTTATATTTCTGTTCCCTCAACCACTGCTTCTTCTTTCACTCTTTAAACCTACCGATTCTGACAACTCATCGGACATTGTTGTTTCTATCATTAGTAACTCCTATGCTTTCTTTAACTTAACCCATATATCTCAACTATCTTTGGCTCTATTATACAAATATCAATTACTATGATATAATATATATATATATATATATACATGGTCGTCTTTGTTCTTCATCTTCATTTCAACTCCCTCTTTCTCTACATTTAGTAATAAAAACAAAGATCATCTTTCTTCTGCATCATCTCTCTTCACTACTCCATGTAAGTTTCTTTATTTTTTTCTATCGAGGAATTCTGGTCCAGAATCTAAAATTATAAACCCTAGCTTTTAGAGTGAACTTCTCTAAAAATAAAACAAAAGCAAATAGAACTACCTACAGATTATCAATTTTGTAAGTTGTTTTCATTTTGATAGCTTCAACATTAAAACAAAATTCAAACTTTTTGTATTTTTGGATTATGATGACATTTACTGGTTGAAGTAGAATTATACCAAAGTGGAATGCTTTTGATCTTAAATTCATTCAATTAATGATACGTGTTGCGGAAGCTTGATTGATAAAAGCCGTAACAGATATCTTTCTTTAACACTACTACTTGTACTAAGATTGAGACCATCTATAATTGATTATTATTACCGTTGATTTATATACAAATTGAATGGAACATAGAGAGAACTCCACTTCAACTGTTAAAGTGACTAAACACATCAAATATATAGGACCTATTTTTGTAGACTACATAGTTAATGTTAGGCTCCCAAACTTTTGGTCTTGACCAGAATTCACATGAATTTATCATATATTATAATACTCCTATATGAGAATACATTTGTTCTTCTGTAAACTTTAAACAAAGGTTAAATGCAATCTGCAGTGTTTCAGTCAAAAGTAATTATGTCTACAGAGGGATGATTAAGTTAAAAATTTTGTCTTCCTTTGAAAAGTAATCTATTCTCAATGATATGTTATGAGCAGGCCTCCACTTTTTTCTTTCTTTCTTTTATTTTAGTGATATTAGTAAGCATATATGGGTAAATTCGACATTTTCTTCTATATTTTGTATATTTGATTTTATTTTAAAAAGATGTACTAAAGATAATGAGACATTTGTTATTCATCCTTCCTTTACTTTTCTTTTGTGATGAAATGCATAATATTTTACAACTTTCTTCATAAAGTGTGTACACTCATTAAAGACTCTAAGAAAAAAAGAGGTTATTGTCGATTTCATTGTCGCACTTTGAAATATTAAAGCTCCGTTGATAAGATGAGGTGTATGGACAATTAGGCAGCTTAAAATTCTATCATAGATCAATGATTTTATTATTTTTTATTTTATATATCTAAAACGAATTAAAGTAGTTTTTATGAAATGTCAAATGTATGTAAGAAGTAAGAAGGAACGATAACTAAAATGTAAAATTTGTAGATACAAAGGAAGAGAAGAGAACGTAAAAAGTAAAATAATCTCTAACATGACTTTAATGTAAACCGATGTGGACCATATTCGGTTTAATTCTAAAATTAAGGCCAAATCATTTTCATTAGCACACGTTACATTTATATAATCAAGTCATATATATATATATGTATATGTATATAATAAAGGGAAGAATAAATGGTCCACTGCTCATATTAAGGACTACTTGACATAGATTTTTATTTTATTTTTTCAATACTATTTATATATCATATACAAATATTAATTTAGGATTCATTCAAGACTGCTTATCCAACACCTATCTAAAATCTTCAATGCGTCGGAGTTTCCTCCGCATAATTTATATGCTTTATTTTAATTTTGATTAGGATTTATCATTTTGTATTCTCTTTATGCTGTTGTAAAACCGAACTTTGATTTTAATTAAAGCTTTACTGTTTGAAAAAAAAATTTAGAACTCATTAAAACATAATTTTATTGTACCTTTAGCTGACACACTTAAATATACAAATTTTTCTATATTTACGTATTTGTTTTATTTATGATTTATGATAATAGAAAAATAAAATAAAATAAAACATATTGTCAATGAAAGGAAAAAATACCTTCTTTTTTTCTTCATTTTTCTGCGACAATATTGCAATTTGGTAAAAAGTTTTGTTTTGTTGTTTTTAACAAAAAAAAATTGTTGTAATTCTCAGTATTTGATATCGACTTATATATATATATATATACTATTTAATAATATTTTCTAGAGATGATTATATGTCTCCTTTTGACCTCTCTTGCAGCCATTTTCACGCATAAGGTCGGGTAATTTTATCTAAAATAAACAATTGAATTGTTATTTATTATCCGTTAATCATAAGTCTTTTTACTACTCTACTGGGTATGCAAAACATTAATTATCATGTCTATTGGCATGCAATGTAAAATTTTATCGTACGTTAAACTTAAAAAAACAATAATGACTATTTATTTGCCAAAAAGTAAGAACCTGGATTTATTTTAACAAAAAAAAAGAACCTGGATTTATGATATAATTTATTGTGCCAAATCGACATATCTCTACATCAAATTGAAATTTCTCTCCTTTTTTCTCAAATATCATTGCAACAAATATTTACTACAAACTATTAACATATCCAAATAGTATTGATAAACAAAAATAGTTATATAATATCACATAGAAAAATGTTGTTGGTTATATTCTTCTTTTTGTAGAAGAATTTTTGGTTAGTTTATTAAGTATATTTTTTTACTAAAGTTTGACTTTAAATAAAAATGAAGTAATCTCATATTAAAAAATTTTGATGTAGGGATGAGATTTGTTTCTAACAATTAACAAAAGAAAAACAAATAAAATGTCTAGATATAGGCTATGAATGAGAACTAGTTTTTGAGTAGTTTTTAGTTTTAGTTTTTATGAAAAACTATTTTTAATCCATTCAAGTTTATGAAAAACTAGTTTTATTAACATTTCAAAAAGTGGTTTTTTGTTATAATTTAAAATTCAAGTTTTTGGTTTTTAAATTTTTCTAAAAAGTAGAAAAACCAGTTTCTAAACATTTAATGTTAGTTTTTTTCAAAAACTAAAAACCTTTTTTGAAAATTTTCAGAAACCAAAATCAATAACAAAATCAAAAAATAAAAACTAAAACAAAAATTAGAAACCAACAACTAAAATCTAGTCTTCCATTGGCTAGTGAGAATAATAGTCTGATTACGAGTGAAGTAAAATTAAAATTAAATAATAAAATAATAAGTAGTGTGAAAAAAATATAGAGAGACAATGATGAGGAAGAGAGAATGTGGGGATAAGTTGAAGCACGTGGGATTGGTGATTCTCTTTGCACGCTGGCGAATACCCTAATAACCATTTTTTTTACCCAAAAATATAAATTGCTTCTCAATCAAAAAAAAAAAAAAACATCTTCATAAATTATAGTATTTGTATCAGCAAAAATCCCTACCTTGAATATAAAACTAATAAAAAAATTTCGCATAAAACAAGAAAATTAAAAAAAGAAAGAAAGAAAACAAAAGTAGATCGCTCTGTTTTGCTTTTGTCTCTCTCTTCAATCTTTGAATGATTGGTAAAGAGCGTTTTCTGGGAAATTTCACAACTACAAGCAATACACAAAGACATCTCAAGGCTTAGTGTTTGTTCTGTTTGAGTCCTAAGTGAGTTCTTCTTCTTCTTCTTCTTCTTCTTTGTTCTTCTGGTTTTTGCATGGGAATTGAGGAACATACTCGTTATGTTGTGTGAGTTTTGTTTGTTTTCTTTTGTGATTGATGTAACTTTTGGGTGGGTTGTGATGTGTAATGTATATTGATAGGATTATCTGAATTCTATCTTTATCTTTTTTCTTTTTTTTTTCTTTAATTGCATTGATTTTGATTCTTTTTGTTTGTATGTCCATATCAGATGGGTATAAGGAATTTGATTGAATGGACATGAACTTTACTTGTGTGTGGTCTCTGCTTTTCTGGGTTTCGTTTCCTTCTTTACTTTTCTTTTTTTTTCCATATTTCTATATATTTGTAACTAAATCACTCACCACTATGATAAACTCTCTTTAGAAACAAAATAAAAATCTTGACTTCTTTTTTTTTCTCTCTAGAATAAAATCTCTCAGACAAAATTTCTGATCTGTTTTTGTCTGAACTTGCAGACAGGAGATTTGTCTGTTCTTCAGGGTTTGGTCGTCGTAGAGGAAGAAACCCAGTTGGTGTTTCTCCATTATGCTAGAGAAGTTTCTGAAGATTTCAAGCTAATTAACATCATAATAAAGCTATGAAGTTTATGAAACTAGGATCTCGTCCTGATACTTTCTACACTTCTGAAGAATCAAGGTACTATAGTGATTAAAAGGAGTAAATATTTGGCTATAAATGTTAAGTACAAAAAAAGCTAAAACTTGTTTGCTTGTTGCAGATGTGTGTCTTCTGAAGTTTCCAGTGATTTCATAATTGAAGTGTCAGGAAGCAGATATCTTCTTCACAAGGTAACCCTTTCTTCTTCTTGGATGTTGATTTTTTCATGTTTAGAGTTTATTCAAATGGTCTTCATCTTCTTCTGTGCAGTTTCCACTGCTCTCCAAATGCTTGAGGCTTCAGAGAATGTGCTCTGAATCACCAGAATCTATCATTCAACTTCCAGAATTCCCAGGAGGAGTGGAGGCCTTTGAGCTCTGTTCTAAATTCTGCTACGGAATAACAATAACAATCAGCGCATACAACATCGTAGCAGCGAGATGTGCAGCAGAGTATCTGCAGATGGCAGAGGAGGTTGAGAAAGGTAACTTGGTATACAAGCTTGAAGTCTTCTTCAACTCTTGTATCCTTAATGGATGGAGAGACTCCATAGTCACACTTCATACAACAAAGGCGTTTCCTTTATGGTCTGAAGATCTCGCCATCACAAGTAGATGCATTGAAGCCATAGCCTCTAGAGTCTTGTCTCACCCATCCAAAGTCTCTCTCTCACATAGTCATTCTAGGAGGGTTAGGGATGATGAGATCTCCTCTAACAGAGCCGCTACTCTAAGCAGAGGATGGTGGGCTGAAGATATCGCAGAGTTGGGGATAGATCTGTATTGGAGGACCATGATTGCCATTAAATCCGGTGGCAAAGTACCCTCGAGTCTTATCGGTGATGCCCTTAGAGTTTATGCCTCTAAATGGCTTCCTACTCTACAAAGAAATCGGAAATTAGTCGATAAAAAAGCGGAATCTGACTCAGATTCAGATACGGATTCTTCATCCAAGGATAGGTTGTTGTTGGAATCCATTATAAGCTTGCTTCCTGCTGAGAAAGGTGCGGTTTCATGCAGTTTCTTACTTAAACTCTTGAAAGCAGCTACTATCTTAAACGCTTCAGCGTCTTCTAAGATGGAACTAGCGAGAAGGGTGGCTCTTCAGCTAGAAGAAGCAAGCGTTAGCGACTTGTTGATACCTCCAGTGTCCTACAAATCTGAAATGTTGTACGATGTGGACATTGTTTGCACTATCTTGGAACAGTTTATGGTCCAAGGAAAGGTTAGTCCACCAACAAGCCCTCTAAGGACTAAAAAGGGAATGATGGATAGAAGAAGAAGATCTCGTTCAGCCGAAAATATTGATCTTGAGTTCCAAGAGAGCAGAAGATCGTCCTCTGCCTCTCATAGCTCAAAGCTTAAGGTGGCTAAGCTTGTGGATGGATATCTCCAACAGATTGCTAGAGATGTGAATCTACCGCTCTCTAAGTTTGTTACTTTAGCTGAGAGTGTCCCTGAGTTTTCAAGGTTTGATCATGATGATCTCTACAGAGCCATTGACATATATCTCAAGGTTCATTTCTCATCTTTGTATGAGAGACTAAACAAATGATCTTTGTTCAATTTTTAGACTACTAATAAGAGTCATTGTTGTTGCAGGCTCACAAGAACCTGAATAAATCAGAAAGGAAGAGGGTTTGCAGAGTGTTGAACTGCAAAAAACTGTCAATGGAAGCATGTATGCACGCAGCACAGAACGAGATGCTTCCGCTAAGAGTAGTGGTCCAAGTCCTCTTCTACGAGCAAGCACGAGCCGTTGCAGCAACAACCAATGGTGAAGGCAAAATGAGTGAACTTCCAAGCAATATCAAAGCACTCCTAGCAGCACACAACATCGACCCTTCAAACCCAAATGCAGCCGGTTTCAGCACAACCACAAGCATTGCAGCGCCAGAAGATCAATGGAGCGTCTCAGGTCTCAAATCCCCAAAGTCAAAGCTCTCAGGGACACTAAAAAGCAAGCTCGCTGAAGATGAAGAGTTAGATGAGAGATTCATGAACCAAGACGGAGGAGGAAGAACTCCTTCTCGGTTTAAGGCTTTCTGTGCAATACCTAGTCGGCCAAAGAAGATGTTCAACAAGTTTTTGTCAATCAACAGAAATTCCAACGACAAAAACTGAATTACAAAAAACTGTTATTTAGGTTATCTTAGATTAAAAGAAAGGAAATGTTTAAACCTCTTTCCTCTATGTAATTTCATTTAATGTACAAGATGATAATAATATTGTTAAGAATCATATTTTGAAACATGAGAACGATCCACAACTAGAACTAGAAGGTCAAAGAAAATGACCCTGAGAGGATATTTTAAGATCGAACTTTGATTATTCTAAATTTGATCTGTCTTGGACAAATCAGTTGGCTGCTAATGGTATTGAATATTATGTATCTTATTTTATTCTTTGCAATGAGTGGTCGTATTCATATACCGCTTCGATACATCCACAGAAGATTATCTTCATTCATCTGATTCAGACTTTATTAATTTTTTAAAGTTTCTTAATAAATATATATATATATATATAAATTATTGTTTTTTTGTTAATTTGATCTGATTTTAGACCAAAATATCTTACCAAACATGGATTTGATTTGCAATTAGATTTACGTATCCTTTACTATAATAATGTCACCTATCACATGGTCTCTATTTCACTAAACAAGTTTCCAAGTTGTAATAACTTCCAATTATTTTATCAACAAACTCCTGACATCAAATCATTCTTGTTATAACAACAACTATAATTATAAATCTTACCAAATTTATATCTCTCTCTCTCTCTTTTCTTTTCACAAACCAAATATGTCTAATTCCATCTTGTAAACTTTTCTGGAGAAAAGATGACTAGTTTGTAAAAAAGAAAAAAGAGAGGTTAGTTTGTAATAAGTTATATTCCAACAAACCATAAAATAGAATAGAATAGATCAGTAATTTGTACTAGTGTTATTGCTATGTCATCTTGTAGATTTAAATGTTTATCTTTTTTTTTTTCTTATAAAAAAGACAGATTTGTGGTTATCTTTGGTAATACATAAAGTCGTAAATAGAAAATTTGTTGAGTACACTATGAAATAATAATAACTGCACTATAAGTTCTATAATTTAATATTTTATTAACTAATAATTCAATTAATTAATACCAGAATAGTTTATTTGGTTATGTTTAATATCTATTTCTGCTGTTTTTCCATCGAAATTTGACTCTAATAAATCCTATAGACAATGCCATATTATTAGAGATTTGGAGGTTGATCATATCAATACAATTGTTGAAAAATATGTTTTCCAAATTAAAATTTTCGTGTGATTAATATATTAATAAAATTATGAGTTTATAAATTAATAAAAAGTATTGATCCAACTTTAATAACTTATAAAAGTTTAACTGTAATTATTTCTTTACTGTACCAATAATAGAACAATTGACTAACTTAACAAATTCGACTTCATTAATTATATGCTGTTTTAACAATCCATATATATTAAAAAAAGGAAAAAGGACCGGTCAAATAAAAGAGACAAGATGTGATCTTGGTGAGAAATTCTAAGCAATTCTAACGCAATAGTTACATTACTTCTTTATCACTTTTAGTAAAAAAATATTCCAAGCAATTCTAAAGTTGTTTACGCTTTGTAAGTCTATTGAATAATGAGTCATGAGTCATGAGTATACTTTGATTGATTTGCCAATCAAGCACCATGATATGTCTTTTTTGTATCTGTATCTCATTAATCTGATAAATTCATTTGCACCCTTTGAGATGATTTAAGAGACCAAAATACATAGTCAATAACCTTCTATAGTAAAGGGATCTTGTTGTTTAAAGGCTTTGACCTAATCTGATCTTTAAGATTTTTTTTTTCTTTTGATATCTATCTGTAAGACATATCTTTGAAAGGGCATCTTTAATATTAAGCATATTTTATAGATAAAGTTTGTTATACTAGTTTCTAATAGAGTTATGATCAAGATATATATTTTAATATAGTTATATTTTACAAATAATATATAGAACTATAATTATATATATTATAGTAAAACTGTCAAAACCTATAAACGTAATTAATAAAACAAAATACGTTGGTTTTGGTATAATATGTCATGTTACCCTTGTTCACGATTATGCTAGGCGTTACTGTCTAGCGAATTATTAACAAAGCAGAAATTAATTGGGGAGTACATGGAACTAGTTATTATTGTTTTTTATTCTTTTTACATATATTTATGATCCATAAAATATTACTAATAAAAATACTTAAACTTTATATATATATATATATATATATAAGATTCATAGAAAAGCAAATGAGATAACAAATAGATTAATACTTCTTCGAACACACATTCTATTCAAAATACAAAAAATAATATTCAGAGATACACAAAATATAATTTTCACTCACAGGATAAACAAAAAATAGATTGTTTTGATCTTGTAAAAAAAAAAAAAAAATTCTTCATCATTTACATTCAAAAGACTAAGTAATTACTATGTAGTGGAGAGGTGTGTTAGAAGTTAGATCTTGTATTTAAAACCTGAAAACAAGTAAAAAAATGAGTTTGAAGGTATCTTAAATGAACCAAAACGGAAGAAACAAAGACAAAGAAAGAGAACATGTAAAAATAAATTATTAAAGAATTATGAGGTAAGCAAAATGATAACGACAAACTAACCTTACAAGGCAGATTGTGTGTCATGAAACAGAGAAATTTCTGTTCGGAAACAAGCACACTAAGGCGCAGCGGAATAGAGTTTCCCACACTTGTATGAACCTTGAGGAGAATATATTCAAACAAGAATAGCAACAACCATTCAAAACAGAAACTAGATGAGACAAGCAATTTTAACGTGGAAAACCTCCTCGATGTGAGAAGGAAAAACCACGGAACCGTAGTCCACTCAAAATCCACTATCACCAATGTATTTGAGTTACAACCACGTCCTATCTGTTCCAAAGAACAAATACAGAGACTAAGGCTACAAAGAACAATCTCTAATACAACAAAATTCAACAAAAGAGCAATATAAGAGCCTAGAAATATACAGTCACAAACGACTCTAGGTTTACTAAGGTCTCGGCTACCAAATTAGATCTCCACCGTACAAACCCTAGATAAACGAGTCAACAACACCTCTGCCAAATTTTAGCTCAATCAGAAAAAATCTCACCGTCGGATTTCCCAAACATCAAGACAATACCTGCAGAAATTGGGAAATCGCCACAGAGCGAACAGCCACGCTAAAACCCAAATATCTGACAAACCAGCCGTTGAAACCAAATTTCCACCACTGGATCTGAAGAACACTGAGTGACGAAGCTTCCCACAAAATTTTAGCTAGATCGGAATACGTTTGAAGGTTCAAACACTGTCTTGAAACAGAACCGACAAAACAGATTTTTTCACTTCTTCTTTTTTTCTTGTTCTCTCTACTTCTTCATTTAACCTAGAGTGATTTTATATGTGTACACTCCAACACAAGCCCATTAGTGTCCTAAACATAATTAAGGCCCAAGTTTGGTTCTTATAACCAAACCCAAGGTTTCCTCACTTGGAGGAACACCAACAAACTCCCCCTCCGACTAGGTGGAGGAAACCGCCATT